>CAXAMN010016313.1:70926-100863 GCA_963970005.1 Durusdinium trenchii | reverse complement strand
AGGGTGGAGGCCATCGCTACTAGGGTGGAGGCCATCGCTACTAGGTTGGAGGCCATCGCTGCTAGGGTGGAGGCCATCGCTACTAGGGTGGAGGCCATCGCTACTAGGGTGGAGGCCATCGCTACTAGGTTGGAGGCCATCGCTACTAGGGTGGAGGCCATCGCTACTAGGTTGGAGGCCATCGCTACTAGGGTGGAGGCCATCGCTCTTAGGTTAGAGGTCATCGCTTCTAGGGTGGAGGCGATCGCGACTAGGTTGGAGGCCGTCGCTTCCGGGGTGGAGGCCATCGCTTCTAGGTTGGAGGCCATCGCTCTTATTTATTGTCTTGTATTTCTTCAATGTGGGCAAAAGTGGAAGTATCTCTTCGCTAATGATCTTCCAAAAGTTGGTCTGCCTCTACATGGCTGTCCAAGCAAATTATCACCTCGCCACGTGCTCGCCAAATGCCTGACACCCAAATGCACTGCTTCTGGATTCACAAGATCTTGAACGTATTTAGGCCAGTAATCGCCAGTATAGGATTCCCGAAACACTGTCACTCGAGACACAGCAACAAGTAGACGGAACAAACTAACTGACATGAATTACTATAACGAGTAGTAACGACATGTAACGACTGGATTTGACTCCCACGCCGCTCCTTCCATCCTTGCTTTCATCAGACCGCGACGCTCCTTAGGCCGGCGGGCCAGCTGGGCGGGCTGGGCGGGCCAAGACGGCCAAACCTTTTCCATCCTTTTCCGATGTCGTTTCTGTTTTTCGTTTCTTTCACTTGGACCTTTTAAGAAAGCTTAAAGTGGAAAGGTGATGAAAGGTGATTTTGCATGTTCTTCGATCTTCACCTTATCGAAATAACCTGCACTCTGACAAGAAAACAGCAACAGCCAGCAAGGTGACCAAGTCTACTGCAAGCTGCCTGATCACCAATCAATGCTCCCCATACTTATGCGACTGAACCTCACTTATAAGTTAACAACCAATCATACTACCAATCATTTAGGAGACCAATCAACTGGCGAAAGCGTCAAATGGTCGATCCACCACACTTCCTCGGCTCAGCTTAGCTTCCTTTTTCGTTTCGCACGCCATGCTCTCGGTCCTCGTCTCGTGGGACATCTTCTCTCGTCACAGGTCACCACCAGTCACCACACGAGCACTTGCCGGCCGTGAATTCGTGCATTCTCACTTGATCCAAAATACGCAAGGTCCGGCCATACACACTTGAGGCAATCTTGAATGCATTGTGACAATCAACACAACAGCGGATAGTCTTGCGAATGGTGATGGAGGAGCCTGCTGGAAATTCTCCTAGAGCCCAAGCCAGTGCTTTCTTCTCAGTGTGGAATCGGAGCCTCTCTTCTCGCTCTTCATTGGAAATCTCCGGGTCATATTGCCAGAGTTGTGGGTTGTAGCCAGAGGTCTTCAAACAAGCTATCATGCGCTCGACATACGCAGTCACAGCCTCATCATTGTCAATGCCTGGCTCGAAATATAAAGGCTTTCCCGTGGAAGGATCATCGACGGTGCTTGTGGGGACGTGTGTAGCGACACCATCCTCTTTTTGCCACTTGTCAACTTTTGCTGCTCCGATCTCATTTCCAGCCAAAGCACAACATTGCCGTGTCAATGTGTAACATGCTGATTTCGTCTGATCCCCAAAGTGACGTCGTGCTTTCTTCAGAACATGCAGGGCACAGTTGTGGTCCAGTACGGCTCTGCAGCCAGAAAGAACCGAACAATAAGCTTCAATGGGCAAAGTCACCTCTGCGTTCACTTCGTTAAAATAATTAACCGCTTTCGGAAGAAGCCCGGCCTTGCTGTACACAGCAATAATAGCACAATGTGTGTGCTCGTTGGGCTCGACTCCATCGCGATGCATTTGAGTGACAAGTGTTTCTGCACCAGTGACGTCTCCAGCTCGAGCACACTGCGAAATACCCGCAGTGTAAAGAAACACATCAGGCTTCACTTTGTAAACATCCTGGACGCTTTCTATTAAGAGAACTACAGCGCCGGTGTCATTCGCAAAGCCGAGAGCAGCAACAATCTGGACAAGGAACTGGCAGTCAAGTGTCAAACTGTCTGATTCTTGTAATCTCTTTGCCCGCTTCAGCAGCTCCCATGTCTTTCCAGTTGGGGCACCCGCACGCCTGTAACAACCAACCATGCTGGTCAAGAGCTCGAGGCATGGCTTTGTACCTTGCCAATCTAGTTCCCCAAGCAACTCCTCCACCACTTGCGAATCTGCACAGCCCTGCAGCATTGTGCTCATGAGCTGTTGATCTGCAGCCACCCCACGCCATTGCATATCATTCCAGAGCGCAAACAGCGTTGTTTGTGGGCCTCCACCCCTTACCACTGCATCAAACAGTGCTGTGTAAGTGTATCTGTTGGGCTGGACATGCTCTAGCATCTGTTTAAACAGCTCAAGCGCCTTTGGCCATCGCCCAACATGTCCGGCAGCTTTAAAGGTCCTATTGTAGGCAGATAACGGTGGTGTGCAACCTTGAGGAAATCGCAATAATGCAGAGCATGCAACCTCAAAAGACTCCAATGTGTCTTTTTTTGCAGGCAAGATCAATGACCTGTACCAGGCTTGCGCCGCTGGTTGCGACTTCACTCTTTCGGGCAAAAGCCCGTACCACGGACTCCCAACCAGACTTCAGAGCTTGTGCCACTGGGCAGGCGCGCATGTTTGATTTCTGCCGCCTCACAGCCCCTACAATGAATGCAGACAAATTACTCACCTTGCAGAGTTGTGCTGTAAAGAAACTATCAACCATTTCCAATGCTGTGTCCTGTGGTAGACCAGCCAAGGCTCCAACTGCGCTCGAGTCCAAATCATCTATGGTCCATCCAGATCCTGCCAGTTTCGCATTCAAAGCTTCGGACAACTTCAGTGGCAACTTGGCCCCAAAGGTGTCGCTTACACCTTTGATCACAGTTGAGCAGTAGTTGTTGATATCTCGCACACTGTTCTTGTCTTTGATCACCTTTTGCAAACGTTGCAAGCACACTGTCTTAGCCCCCCTCACAAAGTCCAGCAAAATCCAATAGAACTTTGGAGTCAAGCCCCCATTCAACTGGAATAGCCGGAACGTCCGGCACTGTTGCTGTACCACTGAGGCGATCGCATGTGTCAGTGTGCCTTGCACGTTTCCTCGGAGGTTCCCCAAGAGCGTCGCAACACGCTGCCCAAAGTTCGAAGAAGAAGTCATTGCTCGGAGAAATGACACCGCCAGGACCGTCCACCAATTGTCCAGGCCGTGCCCAACGAAAGGTACAAAGATCGTTTGAGGTTTGCTCCAAAGATCTGAAAACCAACGATGCGGATGCCTGTGCTTGTGTGGCAACGAACAGATTGATGCTCACTCTTGGGGAACATGTCGAATGTTGTTCTGGAACTCCATGTGGAGTCCCCTCTGCAATATGCACAGCATCCCCTTCATTCAGGACCAAAGCGGTATCACCCATGAGTATCGGTCTGCTTCCACCAACGACCAAAGTTAATTGCCCAAACTTGTGGCTGTGCATCTGACAGCTTGCAGTCCCATCATCATAGCGGCTCAACACACAGTTGAGTGGGATTAGGGCTTCATTGATGGCCTTGCTGCCGCGAAGCAACAACTTTCTCAATAATTTCTCTAGGACTTTGTCTCCGACGTCAAAAGAGAGAAACCTCTTCGACGATGTGCTCCAAGGCTTCTCCAAAAGGTGCTCCAAGACTCCATCTGGTACCTTAACCCTGAACGCTTCCGCCATCCGACACGGTTTCTCGGTTCCACGACCCATCCGACCGAACGAGGGTCCAACATGGGATTGCCATTCTGTCGCTTTGAGAGAGTACTTGTCATTCGCATAATTATCTGTATATGCACAGAAAGAACAAACACACACACTCACATATATATTGTACTTCTGGGTTTGGTCTTCCCTCCGTTTTAGCTGTTGTGAATTGTCTCTGCTGATCTGAACTTAGATTGCAAGATCTGCCTGCGATCGCAAAAACAGCATTGCATCTGAACATGTTGCATTCGTCTGAGTGTCCTTTCCGGGACTCTGCAAGTAGGTCTTTGCGGTCTGGATGCAACAAGTTGTTCAATCAAGCTCCTTCAATTATTTTTAGCTACCTGCAGGGTAGTGTCTAGACATCTTTCAAAGCCAAAGCCATGTAAAGATCAATAAGATCTGGGCCCGGAGCCGCAGCAGTGAGACCTTTCAAGGAGCGGGTGGTGGGGAAGGGCGGGAAGTGGAGACAGCATAGACAACGTGTTCATTGTGACGACTCGTAGTTGGCGTCTTTGTGAGTGGCGCATCAGCACACATCACATCGCAAGTGTCGCGGTCTTGGTTTACTAGTAGGCGTCCTTGCTCCTAGTAGTAAGGCCAGGAGCCCCTGGTAGCATCATTGCTCCTAGTAGCGATGCCCTTTGCTCCGTCAGAGTTTCGAGACTCCAAACCTAAGGCCTCCAAAACGAATGATGTTTGGGATGTTTCTGTCTTCGGAAGTTCTGCCAAAGAGCTCATTTTTCATTGTCCCTTTTATTTAGAGCTTCTTTCTTTCTTTCCTTTTTCTATCGTTTCCTTGTTCTTTCATATTCTTCGCGGCCTTCGGAAGTTCCAGCAAGTATTCCTCCAATTCGCCTTGGAGTCGCTGCCACTGCCTCGCCAAATCGTCGCATCCTCTGGGCGTCTCTCACAACGCCCAAACATGCTCCACCTGTTCATGAACCTCATCTGATGCAATATGATGCACTATGATTCAAAAGGGCATTTGATGGCATCTTTTGTGCGGAGTGGCAACTAAGTAACTCTAGTGCCATCTGAGTGGGTATCGGTAGGTTAATTTCCATTGGAGGCCATTGCTATTAGGTTGGAGGCCATAGCTGATAGACGCAAAGAAAAAAGAAAAGGAGAAAGGTCTTATATAGTTTGCTATTCTCCAGCTCAAGGCGCCAAATCACGCCTTTCAGCGAACTTCTCTGGCTCAGGTCGACTGTCATCATCTACCAAGAGCACCTCTCAAGCTCGAGAGTCGGTGTGGGTTCGTTACACCAAGCATCCAAGAGTGACATGAGGACTGAGGACCTTTACCAAGCTCGCAGCTATATCAGCAGAACCCTTTTCCCTCGTTCAAAGGAGCTGAACAGTTGGAAACATGAGCGGCATCTATCTATTGATCGAACTCGCTTCCCCCAAACCATCCATTTGTATTCTCGCTACAATGAATAGCATGAAAACGACAAGAGGACTTAAATAGAATGGTGAAGGTTGATGAATCCGTCGAACTGTCGCAGTGTCATCTTCCAACCATGTCTCTTCGCTCTTTTTTATCTGTGCGGATCGAAGGTTCGCAATCTCTCCGACCATTTCTCGGAGTTGGGGCGCCTCAGTTCGAGAAAATTGTGTTGGCCTCCAACCTAATACGCATTTTAGACAAGAGACACATTTGAACTTGAATGAAGAGCGAGGTTGTAATGTATCCAAAAGCAGCAGCTTTCTTGCTTGGGAGGGCTATTGCGATCAAAGTTTGTGTCCAAATTGAAGGCGACCTGTAGAAACTCCAAGACTGTGTGCCACCTAGGAGCTGCTGGTGGGGCACGTCCTGCATGATGCAGCATTTTTTGGGGGTATGTAAACCTTTTGTTTGTTCAACTTTCTGTGACGATTTGTAAAGCACTTGCTTTTTAAACGATATGATAAGACGGGGCCATTCCACTGGTCACATGAAGCGAAGAAGTCAGGCCTGCCAAGTGTCGAAGTACGTCATCAGGGTGCCCAAATAAGTTCGGAAAAAGCACACAACAAAGCTTCAAAGAATATTTAGACTGCAGTCCTGCGCTTGCTCCACACATTCCAAGATGGCGGCAATGGATGCAGCACCAACCTCTCTGTCAAATCACCAAGGCCAATACCCCTTATAAGGAACACACACAAAAGAAAAGAACACACACACAAACAAAGCTTTTTTGTTTAAAACCATTTCAAACCTCAGCTGTCCACGGCAGGTCCAACGGGTTGACACTCGTCGGACGGAAGTTGGTCGCACCTCTGAAGTGCAAGTTTGAGCCTCTCGTATTGAACGAGAGAAGGTCCTGGCAAGGATGCTACTAGGGGCTCCTGCCATCGCTACTAGGAGCAAGGACGCTACTAGGAACAAGTTCATCGCTACTAGTAACAAGTGCCTTACTTGTAGTAACAAGGGCGCTAGTAGGAGCAAAGGGCATCGCTACTAGGGGCTCCTGGCCGCACTACTAGGAACAAGAAGCTACTAAAGACGACCAGTCCGACCAGGTCTGGACCGACGTCCCTGTTCCTTTGGTCCAACCAGTTTTTTTTGCGTCATCCCAATCGTTGGGGACATCCAAATACTGGCGTTTTCTCCTTGGCTGATCATCACGCTCCACTGGAAGCCTTTTGGCACCGGAAGCACTTGAGCTGCTTGGGCCTGCAATGCAAACAAGGACTTGGCAATGGAAAGCCCAAGAGATGGAATAGAAACCATTAGGCAAACATGTAGTTAAACGTTGGCTGTTCTAGGCACGGAGCTTATGATTTAAGGCATTTATAGACTATGTAATTATAAAGCCCATAAAACCCATTAAAAAATATATATATATATGCTGCGGCCTTTATTACAATCGTAATTGTATGCTATGTGCCCATCGCTTCGCACCTGCATCACCACTCGCGAGTGGCATCCGAAGCGCATCGGACTCTTGGCCTCGGCGGCTATTTGGCCTCGGATTCGAAGGAGCGAAGGAGCCGAAGACGGCTCCTACTAGCGTCCTTGTTACTACTAGTAAGGCACCTGTTACTACTAGCGATGCACTTGTTACTACTAGCGATGCACCTGTTACTACTAGCGTCCTTGTTACTAGAAAGGGAAGGAAGGGGCAGTCCGGAAGGGGCTTTAGAGAGAACTTTGAGAGAACCAATGGACGGCGCTCAAAGGGTTCACTCCCTTCTTCAGGACTTTCTACACACCCTCAGGCAGAAACCAGGGTGAGAATTTGCATCAAGTTCAGTTTTCCCAAATGAATAGTGCGAGCGCTTCTTCAAGGAAGCTCTCCCCCCCGAGGGTGGAGGAGCTTCCTTGAAGAATCGTGAGCTATCCTGCGTCCAGTGTGCTAGTAAGCTATCCTGCATAGCACAGCTAATTAATAAAGAGCGAGCAAAAAAGGAAATTTGACTCAGACAGTTTGCACCACATGGAATTTTCAGTGAAATAAACCTTTGATCCGCTATGCAGGACTTTGGAATGCCGTAGAGCCATTGCCAAATTGATCCACTCGTCTATATGACCACGATGACCACACTGTCGAATGGACGTCACAACGTGTCGTGAGACAAGCAACATAAACGCATGGAGTTGGGATTTTGCTGCACTTTGATTCACTCTTCTTAGCTTGAAGCTGGTTTGTCTGTGTGAGAGGGGATAAATTACGATATTGGCTCCAGGAAGTTGGGATGGCCCGTCGCAAAAACCCTCAAAAAGGCCGGTGGTCAAGCGCTGCTTGCACTTTTGCCGTGCCATTTGCAAAGTTTGTTCCTGGCATTGTCGCATTGACTCGCTTGCGTGGCAAATGAACTGGAATGTGTAGAGGTACCTTTCACATCATTTCACCAAGTCCCCCAACGTACTATTTGTAGCTAGTAAAACGCTAGGTCTTAGGCGTTCCTTTGTACTGGACTGGACTCCATAAGTAATTAGTAACTTAACCTGTCAAGATCATATCCATGTCATGCTGTGCGTCATGCGGTTGGGGATCCGGACCCAAAGCTGGTGGAAGGGAAGCCATGTGCTCCCAAACCCAAAGGTGTTGCGGTACTCCCACCACTGCGGGGCGGCAGCGCACCTCGCAAAACAAATCCGCCAAACACGCGTTCTCTTTGAGAGGGTTAAAGTTTCTTCGTGGTTGCGTTTGACAAACCTTAGAGTACCGCGCTTGTTGGTAGCAAGGGTTAATGACATCCACATCATCCACTTCTTAGGAGCATGAAGCAGCAATTGCAAGCATTGCCCAATTGATTTTGCATGATTGTGTAGGGGGAATAGAAGGTAAAGCTGCTAAGCAGTGGCTGTGCATCTCCAATCGTTGTGACTTCCACCCTTCCACCTACGTCTAAATCTGTCACCCATGTGATGCGAGCTGAGAACGCTGAGCCCCAGGTGCGCAACCCACTGATTATAATGATTTGATTGAATATTCGCACAATTCATTTGGTTCCCTGATTTTTTAGGGAAGCTTGACTAATAGCAATGGCCTCCAACCTACTAGGCAATATATTGATTGTGATTGGAGCAAAGTTGACAACTTCCACTTCCCTTTCAGCTGAAAGCTCCAGCCTCTGCTTTCTGGAAGCTGTCCGATGCATGGAGAAATCTCCAAGGGGCTGTCTACATCGATCCTGACAGCCAGGTGTCACCGATGAACTCCACAAGCGAGCTAAGAGAGAACTCCACAAGGCCTCTGCAAGGTTCTTGGCGCAGATCCTGGATACCGCAGGATTTCACGTTCAGGATTTCTGTGGCCTGGGGCCTCTTGCATAGGACACATGCAAAGCGAAGCTCAGTTTGGAACATCAAACTCATGGAAGCTCGGATTTTACAATTACAAGCAATGCCGTTGGTTTCATGGAAAGACTGCTAAGCTTCCAGTTGGGTATTGTTTCTGCTTCCCCATAATTGACAGCTCTCCTGCAGCCTCCACAGACATCTCCTTAGGTGACAGTCGCCAAGCAACGAGTGAAATTCTCACGAGCATCATGACTGTCAAAAGGGGGCCAAGCTATGCTTCTTTTTACTAGTTGCGTTCTTGTTACTACTAGTAAGGCACTTGTTACTAGAAGCGATGCACTTGTTCCTAGTAGCGTCCTTGCTCCTTACTTCGCTTGGCACCCTCACAACTCTCAACTGGTTCTCTTGTTCTTGTTCAATTGGGTAGTTCTTGTTCTTAGAGTCTTAGAGCTCTGTATGGAGGACTCAATCATGTATTGCAGTCTGTGTGACTACAGTGACTACACCTTGTCGAGCCGAGCCCACATCTTGATACATGATATGTGCCAAGGCTCCCCAGTCCAGTCGGATGGGCTGTCCAAGTCATCGTCAATGGGCGGATCATACCTATAGTATCGAAAGTCTGTCAGTCAATTGTGAACACGGGTTTCAAGGTGCCACGAGAAAGGTAAAGGGTCAAGAAGGGTCACTGGTCACTAAGAGCCCACTACTACTCACACATCTTCACATCTTCAAAAGCACGCACACAATCTGAAGAAAACTACACAAAGAACCAGGCCCATTTCTAGAACAACGCTATGCCTAGCTCTTGTCCCATGATTGCAGCCACAGCTCATCAAGGCCAAAGCACCAGGCGGGAAATCCCCTGTCTCCTGATCCGATTGTCTTCCTCCGTCTCTTTGGACCTTTCAACCTGCCTTTTGGACTTCGGTATATCGACGGACTTTGCTCCGAAGTACTGACATGGTTGAACTGGGAGGGCTTTGAAGTGGATGAGGCTTTGCAAACCAGTCCTCTCCATAATTTAATGGAGCAGACTCGTACATGAAAGGGTTCAAATACATCTGAGCGCCCAAAGCGTTGAAGCCACTGAAGTCCTGGGCGTCCACACATCAAACACGTGTCACCGGACGCGCCAGCGCGAAAATGGCAACTTTCCAAGGACATCAAACACAACTTTCCCATAGTTGGCCAGGGAGCTTCTTCGCTTAGCTTTGGACAGCAGTGACTTGAAACTGCGCATCTGTGCAGCATTGTGCAACAAATGGATGCAATCAGCGGCCAATGGAGCCTGCAGCAATTGCCGCAATGACTTTCTACGACACAATTTGGTCGGCTTTCTTTGGTCGAAGTTCCTGCCTCAATATGGAAGCAAAGTGAGTTGCCACGCTCCGGGATTGAATTCTCTGCAACTTCGGCCAAACGGCGGCAAGTGCAGATGTCTGGTGAAGCCTTTCCCTGTGTGCTGAGGCGACTCAACCACCAGCACCATGCGAAACCTCCAATGCCTTTCGGCGTGATATTGACTCTACTTACTTCCAGTTGCTACACCTAGCAGGGCCTAGAGTCCTGGAGAAATCAACTTCACCCCCGAACAAAAGCGCATTCTTTACTTTGCATTTGACCCACCTCCTCGAGGAGTTGTGCTGGTGAGAGATTCAGCACAGAGTGTACTGAGCGAAGCCTAGCACTTGGAGGCTGAAAAAGCGAACAAGCTTCTAGCATTGTTGTTAATAGTAGCGATGCACTTGTTTCTAATAGCAAACATTGTTACTACTAGTAAGGCACCTGTTACTAGTAGAGATGCACTTGTTTCTACTTGACATGAAGACTGCGAACAAGAATATCACCTAAACATGATCTGACCTCTATCACCTATCCATATCTATCCATATTGGATGCTCTACATTGGTCCTGTCTGGTCCATTGCTCAAATGTGGTATTCAGGCAAATCGTTCCATTCTCATAAATGATCCATGCAAAAATGTATGCAAACCGGCGCAGGATATGCTGGGCAGGTATTCTCAAACAAGTTGCTGCATTGAAAAAGGGGCTCTTGTGGCTGAGTGACAATGTCGGCATGTGCTCATTGTGGAAGACCATGATGACACTCGCCTTAAGCAGGGCTTGCTTGGCTTGTTCAATCGTATCAAACTTCCAACAAGGGCGCCAACCCGTAGCGTCGTAGCGTCCTTGTTCCTAGTAGCGATGCCCTTTGCTCCTAGTAGCGAACAGGAGCCCCGTTCGTAGCGTCCCCTTGCCAACCCGACTCCGTGCCGGCGACCAAGCAGCTCGTGGCATGTTGCACGGGTAGGTCTCATCACGTGCCTTGCAAAAGTCTGAGCGCACATCCTCCTGACGGTGACCACACTCGAAAACTGCTCCCTTTGGCACCCTTTCATGAAGTTACGGCAACAATGGGCCGCCCAATGGGCCTCGAAAGCTACGGTATCTGGCCACAAAATTGACGCTCTTTGACAACGCTTCAGCATGCTTCGGCTTCATCAAGCTTTCTCACACCTTTCGCAACACTCCTCAAAAGGTAAAATAAATGCTTGTCCGACACTGAACAAAAGCCTTTGGTCATTAGCTTGGGATTCGGACAATTACAGTACGTGGTGTTTCTTTTACAGTGTTAGACCAGACCTTATCAAGCGCAACTGACGGCCTTCAACACATTGGAACAAACAAGTGCTTCCAAAAATCCCGGACTGGCAAAACATTGAAAAACACTTTATTATTTTTGTTACTAGTAGTAAGGCACTTGTTTCTAGTAGCTTCTTGTTACTACTAGTAAGGCACTTGTTACTAGTAGCGATGCACTTGTTCCTAGTAGCTTCCTAGTAATAAACTTTGTTCAACGATTGACCAATAAAGGTGAGTATTATCAATATGATCACGCGCGACTAACCTGCGATCAAAGCTTTGGTGTGCTTTTGACGCAAAAAATCAATTCACTGCCACGGTGTGCTCTTCTATGAACGCTCGCAGGAAACACATATTGACAATTCTTTCATAGAACAATATGTTCGTTGTTAGTTACTGTTCTTAAACTGCCAATCTTCACACTAGCCCGAGTCGAGGTACAGCTCCTGCACGCGGTCCACGTCCACGGCCTCACTGCCACGGCTGTTGAAGCTGAAGCCACGGTGGCTCTCCAGCTGTTCCTGCTGAACTCCACAGAGCTTCAAGCTCTTTGTGTGATTGGATCCAGCAAAAAGTAAAACAGAACGGATTTTGCACACAAAAACACCAGCTCCAACCGCATCCCATCTTGTCACTTGAAAGTCAAGGCATTTGGAGCGAAGACTGCAAGGTTTGAGTGGAACATTCCGTGGCCTTTTTCGAGAGCCCTCTTGCAGGCAAGGGCACCACTCCCAGCTTGCAGCATCTTCCGTCACGGAAGAGCCCAAGCCTTAGGTTTAGATCTTCTCGTCTCCGAAAGAGTTTCTCACCCAATTCGTCAACTGCAAGAGCTGTTTGCATATTGCATGTTGACCCGCAACTGTCCTGAATGGACGCAGTACACCAAGTTGCTTCCCATGCTGATGGTTGGTGCTGGCATTCTCTAAAATCTGCAGCCAATCACTCAAAAATACATCTGGCAAATCTATCGTTACAAAGGATCTTTGTTGAATTCTTCTTCGGAGAACATGTCTGCCCAGCCTTTGGTGCTTTGGACCTGAGTAGGGACTCTGCTTGCGGAAGTGGAGGAGCATTCTTCTGCAGTTTCGGCGCCGGAGAGACCTGCCGAGTTGGACAAGTGCCGAGTCTTGCACGTCCTAGTAGCTCCTGGCAGGAACAAGCTACTAGGTTAGCGTCTTTCGTAACGTCTTTCCTAGGTGTCTACTCGTACTTCTCGCCTTGGCAGCATGGTTGCACAAGCGGAGCTGTTGCAATTGCTGTGCCTGCTCCAAGGCCCAGCTCCGTGGGGCCACCTGCGAATTCGAGTACCGGACCGGAAAACGGCAAACCGAGAGTAGTAGCGTCCGATCGCTCCGTTCGTAGCGATGCCCTTTGTTCCGTTCGTAGCGTCCTTGTTGGCAAGGGACTCATTTGCGACACCAAATCTGACTCATTTGCGACACCACCACCCCCCTGTATTCCTCTCATGTACGACACCAAATCTCTCTCATTCGCGACACAGACACATACACACATATGATTGCAAGCGTTAGGTTGGGTGGGACATTAGGTTGGGGTGGGGTGGGGCATTAGGTTGGGTGGGGGGGTGGGGTGGGGTGGGGCATTAGGTTGGGGTGGGGGGGTTTAGGGGTGGGGTGGGACATTAGGTTGTTGGGCTTCAGAGTTTAGAGTGGCATTTGGTGGAATTGGTGTGGAGCTGGATTGGAGCTTTATGACTTTATGAGAACCAAGCTTGGGCCCTGGGCCCAGAAGCACACAGATTCTCTAAAAGAAAAGCTCTCCGCGTCACAACTGAGAAAAGCTCTCCGCGTCACATTCGAGACAAAAAAACGCGTCACAACCGAGACCCTTTCCGTCCTTGTTCCTAGTAGTAAAGCCAGGAGCCCCTAGTAGCGTCCTTGTTCCTAGTTTCTACCTGGCATAAACAGCCCTACGCACAATCAAATGTTCGAAGCTACAACGCCTCCTCTAGCTCCTCGCAACCCTTGAGAAGCACTAAAGCCACGAGGTACGGCCACGGAGACCCAAGATGCCCCATGGCTCCGGAGGCAGCCCTAGGCCTTCTTGCGACAAGTAATGGCCTCCAATCTAGTAGCTTCTTGTTACTAGTAGAATCTAGTAGATGGGAGCTCTTTTGTAGTCAACAAAAAGCTACAATGAGTTTGTCGAGTCATTGTTATTTTTCCTTTTGAGTATTAGATGTGGTTGCAAATCAAACAAACAAATGCAGCTGCACTGCAAGCCGATAGGACAGCTGCACTTCTGAACCGTTATCGATTTGTCCAGAGCATGTTTTTGCCGCAAAAAGCTCGTGTTTCTTTGTACAGCTCAGGACTTGAACATCAACCCTTCCTTTTGCTCCGCCGCTTCTTCAAACTTGGCGGGGCGGTAGTTCCCTGGCGGTGGCTGAAGCCTAAGTCTTCAACTTCCAGGACTGCTATGAGACTCCTAATGAGACTCCTATGAGACTCATGTGCATCGTTTTGCACAAAAAAGGATCTTGAAAATGTCGGAACAGTCTCATAGCATCATACGAGTCAGTAAGAGACAAGAATCTTACAAGATCTTCCAAGTGTTTGGCAAAAAACAATATGACTGCATAAAAGTGGCCAGTGCAATCCGAATCGATCTTCCAACTCCTTTGATGCGATGTGCGCCCTGCTCTTCACCAGCTCGGTGATCTTGTAAAGGCGGTAAACCACCTTGGCATGTCGAGATGTATCTGTATCCACAGATTCCCACAGCCACAGTCATGACAAACAACAGACTAATGCCGTACAAGTGAGTAAAACCTCCACTCAAGGCCTTTAGAGGCAAGTCTTCGATGACCAAACAAGACACGTCATTTCCAGCTCGTAGCTCTGCGTCCGCAGGCCACTCGTTGCCCATAGAGAAGCTCCTACAAGTGCCGAAGCAATCTTGGCACTCTGATTCTTCCTTTCAACCTAAGAGCAATGGCCTCCACCCTAGAAGCGATGTCCTCCACCCTAGTAGTGATGGCCTCCAACTTACTAGCGATGGCCTCCAAGCGATGGTCTCTAACCTAGTAGCGATGGCCTCCACCCTAGTAGCGATGGCCTCTAACGTAGTAGCGATGGCCTCCAACCTGGTATGGCGATGGCCTCCACCCTAGTAGCGATGGCCTCCAACCCAGTGGCGATGGCCTCCACCCTGATTCTTCTTCTCACATTCGTACATCCGTTTCACTTTGACTCAAAGCTTGACTCTTTGCACCAAATGCTTGGTCCTGCTGACAATGCGCGCCCCCAGTGGAAGAGTCTGCATGAGCCGGGATCGCAGGCTAAGGTTTGCCCATTCACCAAGGAAAAGATACACCTCATCAACGTGCCAAGCCAAAGTGCGACAACCCAGCTGGTGCGCTTGAATCCTTGCCTATACAGTGATAGTAATTTGCCTTCGGAGAATTACATGATATGCACGAAGTTGCTCTTGAGTCTTGAGGCCTCGAAACGATTGTTTCCCGTTTTCCAAACTGCCACTTCTCCATGATTGAATCTGTCTCGTATAGAGTAATAGGTACCAAATGGTACCAACGATGGCTCACTCTGGTGGCCTGCAACTTCCAACGCCGTCGACGATGAGGCTAGCTACTCTAACGCGGGGCGGCGTAGCGCTGATGCTCTGGGGAAATGGTTGAAGTCATCTGCTACAGGCTTAGCCCATCTCAGCCCCCCCGTAACTAAGTTTCACTCATTCAGAAAAGTTAGTGTCAAGAGCAGGTGGATTCGACGCAAAATCTGAGTTATTTGTTGCAATCTCTGGAGGATACCACCCACTGAGTGACAATACGATTGCAATCGAGTGCATGAAGAAATGGTGTGAAACAAATACTATATTGAATGGTGTTCCTAGTAGCTTATTGTTTCTAATAGCACACATTGTTACTACTAGTAAGGCACTTGTTACTAGAAGCGATGCACTTGTTCCTAGTAGCTTATTGAATGGGCCAGTGAAGGGCGGCCCGTAACATCCTCCCATGCAACCGCGAGTCCACAGTGGCTTGAGCCATCAATGGGACCTCTGGGTCCAGGCCGTTGCGATCACTCATCCGCTTCAAGGGTTCTGTGAAACCTCAGAAAAAGGGCGCTACTAGGAGCAAGAAGCTACTAGAAGATCTGAGCTACTCTTGACACAACAGTTTTTGTAGGACATGCAACACTGAAACAACACATACAGCAAAGCTTCAAGTTCAGTCAGAGACTCAAGGACCCGTCACACTTCTTCGAGCTTAGAAGCAAGTATCTAGATCTGCCTGTAGCACCTGAGGTCGATTTTCGACGAAAATGGACTTTATGGGTGGCAAGTTACTTCGTGAAAGTTCACCTGGCTCAGAACAAAGCCAAGCATGATCAAAGCATGTCACACAAACCAATCAACCTCAACATGTCCACACCGGTTGCCTGTCATCCAGACTGAACAATGGCGGTCTGCCTATCCTAAGCCTTGTAGACCCATCCCAACATCGAACTCTTTCGGTGACCGTCGATCGCATGTAAAGATAACAATCAGAACAGAACGACATTGCTACTAGGAACAAGGGCATTACTACTAGCTAGAATCTACTAGTAACAGGGGCATTGCTACTAGGAACAAGTCGCTGAAAGACACTCCAGTCGGGAAGCTTTTCCAGCGCCTCAATGTCCGTGTTGGCGGTTGCTTCGCAGGCACGGCGATATGTGGCAGGTTCCATCTCAACGCCCAGAACACGGCACCTGGAAATTCAGAACGAGACTGGTTGGAGCGGGTTTTTCATGACAAAACTTTTCTGTTGGCAGCTAGGTACTGGTGTGCCTGAGGTATCTTCAGCTGGAAAAAGGTCCTCTTCTCAGTGCAATTGATGGATCCCATATCGTTTGTCCATGTTACCGTCTAGATACTCTAGAATCATAGAGAACATCTCTTGAAACAGCTGAGAGAGAGGGATAGGCCGAACAACAGCTGAAGTGAGAGCAAGAGGCTGAAAATGGCTCTTACATGCCCAACATCTTGATTCAGCAACCACGGTGAGCTATCCTGCGTCCTACCTAGAAGCTAGGTTACTTAGGGGGTTGGACCACGGCCTTCTAAGAAAGTGACTAGGAGGGAGGAAGCTACTAGGGGCTCCTGGCATCGCTACTAGGAGCAAGGACGCTACTAGGGGCTCCTGGCCGTACTACTAGGAGCAATGGTTGCTATTAGGAACAAGAAGCTATTAGCGGCTAGACTTCGTCATTTTTTCCGATATACTCATTCCATTTCTCGAGGTCGGTCCGTCCACCGTGCCCCCCCTTTCTTCGCAGGCGCTCCAAACATGCAGACCGCGCTGCCAGGAGAACCTCGCCATGTCCACAACCCAAATCCACAAAGACCTCGGTGCAACCCGATCCTCGCAGTGAAGATTGTCTTGCGAAAGAAAAAGAAAAAAGGTAGACACACACAAGCAAGATCACAAATAGTTACAGCGCTATTTGGAGAATTATATAGTTTGAATTAGTTTGATGTTATCACAAATTGAGGCCAAAGCATCGTTAGAGGTCATGGGAACGAGGCCACGCTCATCTTTGCCTTCACACGTAAAGCAAATTCATTGAAGATGCTCAAGCGATAGGGGGTCAAAAAATCCTAGCCAACACGGCGGACTCTCATGCCAATAGAACGTTTGGCAGTTTGTACTAAACGCAAAGCAGTTCTTATTGGATTTGTCACTTGCTAAACACTTTGTAAATGTCAGCTGGCTTCAGATCAAGACACTGAAGACAATCCCGAGCACATCAGACACGGGTGTCTCCCTGAAGCCAGCCTAAGTGGCAAATCTTACCAGCAGTGGCGGCAGTCCAGTCTATGTGATGGTCGCTGAAAAAAGCGATGTGGAGTGTAACTGGGTGATGGACAAAAGGTTTAAACACACCCTAGCCAGTCTGGATCATGTGCTTTATAGAAAGCGCTATTAGGTTGGAGGCCATCGCTATCAGCTACTTGCGAATAGGACGCTACTAGGGGCTCCTGGCATCGCTACTAGGAGCAAGGACGCTACTAGGAACAAGTGCATCGCTACTAGTAACAAGTGCCTTACTAGTAGTAACAAGGACGCTACTAGGGGCTCCTGGCATCGCTACTAGGAGCAAGGACGCTACTAGGTTTGCGCTTTTGCGACTTCTTCCGACTTGTGATCTCCCAGCCACATAGGTGACAGAGTCCTCTGAGTCCGCTGTGGAGAGGCGATGCACTGGACCGCCCAACCGCACCTGCTTGTGCACGTTGGCACTTGGCAAGCGGCATATAACGCTCAAAATTGAAAGAACACTACTCAGTACCACATGCCCTTTCCACTTCTATTATTCAAGAAAACGTTTGCATAATCATAGTTATTCAGATTTAGATAGATCTCGTATTTCTGACATTTTCTGACAAGCTCTCTGCTTCCACCATTTAGCTCTATCTCGTCTGTCCACCTTCACAGGCGGATGCCTCCCATGTGGAGAAGGCACAACGGTGCCCCGACCACGGCCACGAGGAGGCGGTGGCGGTGGCATGGCTCAAGGTTTGTGAAAATTCATGGAATCTGCGGGGCAAAGTCACTTGGAATTTTAAGTAGGAAGCGCCCTCAGGTGCACAGAATGGGCAGAACATTTGCAAAACAGTTTCTCCTTTCAACTCGACCACGACACAGGTGGCACCACGCTTTCACCTGTTTGTAGTGAACCAAGGACTGTCTTGCTTAGAAAGAGTCCAGAACAAATACTCGGGGACGTGCTGGTCCAAACATGTTGAACTGAGAAAATGCAGTTTGGAAGGGAATACTTCTAAGAGTCTCAAACCCAGATTTCTTGCATCCAAACGAGCCAAATTGTGATTCACTCAAATTCATGTTTCTTTGTGTAAGCCTTGAGTGCCGTTAGTTGATTGAGAGGTGAATGATAGTGAGAAAAAACGAGAGAAAACGAGAAGCGAGAGTCTTGTTCTCTTGGTCATCTTAGCTCCATGGGAGAACAATAAGTCAATGAACGACAAACATGCCACTGTTTTGGGGCTAGGGGATTGCACTGGCTGCCAAACATAAACAAACGCCATTTTCATGCTGCATCTGCACCACGGAAGCTTGGCTCGGATGGCCACCACGCATGAGCTGATCAGGAGCTTCTCAATTGATCAATGAGAACAGGAACATACAGGAACAAGAAAGCTCGAGAAAGCTACTTACTAGCGTTCTAATTGGACTTTGTTTGGCCTCGCTAGTAGGCTGGAGGCCATCGCTACTAGCTTGGAGGCCGTCGCTACTAGGGTGGAGGCCATCCCTGGTAGGGTGGAGGCCATCGCTACTAGGGTGGAGGCCATCGCTTTTAGGTTGGACCGGAGGCCATTGGACTTTGTTTGGCATCTAGGTACACCAATTGCCCCTTTATTCAGCAATTCACATCATGGGTACCACGCCCAGTTCCAACTGGCGTCTTATCGTAGCCAAGTCAAGGACAGCTCACCACAAGGAAGTCTAAAGGGTTGGGAATCGTTGTCACATCACACTAACAATAAAGGGGCGTGTCCCCCTTTTCTGGACACAGGTCCTTGGAAAGGCTCATTAACGATGGTGAGACAAATGGATTTCGGAGAAGCATTCATTTCACCAGACCTCGACATGAATTCACTGTGACAAGCGCTGATCAGTGCCTGATGTGCATGATGTCCTTTGCCAAAGACAACGTTCACCTGGACCATGGATATCCCCACGGTTTCTGTCGCTTTTGTCTCAGGGTCGGGCAGTCATCGGGTGACCATATTGTCCCGCAGCAACGGAGACCTTTTGACGGCTGCGCAATTGCTGTGGCCATCTTGGCACCCGCAACTGATACAAACCAGCGACTGCAAGAGGGCACAGTCTACCAGTGTTGGCTTGCGCACCTATTGGACTCTTGAAGGCTATAAGCCACTCACTAAGCCACTCCTCTTCTTTTGAAACATGGGTGCCCACATGTATGTATATAAATATTAACATATATATATATATGTGTGTGTGTTGAACCCGTGCACTCCCAGGCTTTTGCTTCATGAGTCTCCGGCACCATCTTCTTTTTGTGTCGCCACTTCAGCGACTTCTTCTTCCGCCCTCTGCCCTGCAAATATCTCAGACGTCATCTCCGCTTCCTCCAAACACCCTGGAAAAAAGGATCGCCAAATAGCTATACCGTTAGTTATACCGCATATTTCAGAAAGCTAGGACCCCTGGCTGTCATCTGGAAGACCCTTCAGGTGTCACTCTCTATTTCTGGGCATTCTTTTGATCAGAGCTATCATGAACTCGTTTGGTAACCTTCAATCTCGTTTTTTGCACCAGCATCGTTAAGTCATGCAACTGAGGGCCTCCAAAGCACTCTCAGCTTTGGATGGCCTCAGGAGAAAGTGCAGCACACTGCCGAAGCATCCACAACTAGTTCCATCAAGGGGTCAGGCGTCTAACATTCCAGACCAAATATCTTTCGGAAAAATGTATTTAAAAACACAATAATTTACGTAAAGTATCTTATATAATTTTGGGGTTGCCGTGTTGCTTATAAAGTAGCTTACTGCTTGCTCTTGTGAAACTTGGGAAAATGTCAGAATGCCAAGTCTAAGAAGAAAACCATTCAACGTATAGACATGCTCTATATAGTCTTGCTAATTGAGTATGCCGCGTGATTTGTACAGCCAGTGATTGACCAGGGCAGGGGTGAGTAGTACAGTACGGTCTTCCTCATCCTGCAGTGGCCATGGATTTGAATCAGCTTGCACCTGACTATGGCAGGAAAAACAATAAATTTGACTGGTGCTGTTTGCGGCCTATCAGTTCAAGCGTTCAATGTGTGCAGTCAATGCTGAACATATGCCTGCCACATGTCTTCTGTGCATTTTGCTGAGATCCTAACAGGAGGCCTCTGCGCAGAATGGACGACAGTCGATCTCGGACCGCGCTGGCCTCACGACTTTCGGGCAAGCCATGTATCCGATTTGCTAACAACGTGCATCACTACTAGTAGCAAGGACGCTACTAGGAACAAGTGCATCGCTACTAGGAACAAGTGCATCACTACTAGTAGCAAGGGCATTACCACTAGTAGCTTCTTCTAGCTGGTAACAAGTGCATCGCGCTGACCGCCCTTCCTGCCTTGATCGGGATCTGTCTCAGGCTGCCGGTATGATCTTCATCCGGCACGGCTAACTCCTGGACCCCAATCCGGCACGGATGCCGGATCAGCTGGCTAACTCGTAAAGGCAGGCTTCGTATGAGCAAAGACGCTACTAGGGGATCCTGGCCTTACTACTAGGAGCAATGTTCGCTACTAGGAGCAAGGACGCTATTAGGTTAGAGCCGCTCATTGCAAGGAGACAAACAAACTTCATTTGAGTCGAGGGCAACAGCAAAGCTCGAGCTTTGCAAGCGGCTAAACGCATTCACCAAGCTGTTGCCGCAACATCTTTGTTCAATCGGGCAATAGACAGAATTGAACTCCCTAGTAGCTTCCTTTCTTAGTAAGGCCAGGAGCCCCTAGTAGCTTCTTGCTACTAGTAGTAAGAATGCCCCTAGTAGCGATGCCAGGAGCCCCTAGTAGCGTCCTTGCTCCTAGTAGCGATGCCAGGAGCCCCTTCGCATAGGGCACGAAGTCGTCAATCTAATTTGTGGAAACATCGGCTGTCCTCCTCAGGAGCTTTGCCGCGACCCAACCTCTCCGCTAAGCCGAGCAAGAGTATGAGTGACGGTGGGAAATTGCTGCGATTTTGTACTTGATGTGGCAAATTGCCTTCTACAAAGAAAAGCTGACCTACCATATTGAAACCTTTACAATTTTGAATAACCTTAAAGGCTCGACAAATTTTAAGTACTCCCATAGCTATCTCTGTTCAAGCAAACATATGCAAACATATGCAAACCATGTCTTTCTCGACAAACACATTCCAAAAATCACCATTTTCCACTAAAATCGACATTTTACCAAACCTGCTAGCGATGCACTTGTTACTACGAGCGTTTCGCCTTGTGGTGGGGTCCATGATGCCGTTCTGGACTTCGAGGTCCTTACGCTGCTGGCGCATCGCCTGGCGATACCTTGGACGGGCGCAACGCCCTCAAGACGGGTCCAAGCGCAGGCTGTCCGTATCGATCAAACCCTTAGTAGCGTCCGATCACTCCTAGTAGCGATGCCAGGGGCCCCTACTAGCGTCCTTGCTCCTAGTAAACTGTTAGAATATCCGCGCTAAAATGTAGCTACCTTTGGTCCCGCAAGTCCCCTAGGCTCTTTACGCTTTGCGCTCATTCTGCAAGTGCTCTTCTTCTTTGAGGTCCTTCCTGAAAATCAACCAGCTTGTTGCAAAGAGCTGGCCGATTCATCAAAGTAGATACTCTGGCATATTGATTAATCTGGCTTTCTTTCTGATACATATTAAAACAGTTGAACTTCTAAAGCAGGGAACTGCTCGTTTGTGTGCTACACGTGAAGTCTTAAGGGTGTTGGATCCTTATATAGCAAGTATATTCATTGCATATCATGATAGGACTATATAGATTATATAATATGTGCTACTTCATCACTTAAGTTCTTACCCTTGACTACCTATACCTTGAACACTATCCATTAGAATGCGTATGATTACAACAAGTTTAAGTCTATTGCAGTCTTGTACAGTCCAAAGGTCCAAGTTTAGGTTGGAGGCCAGCACAAGTATGTAGATCGGCCATCGCTTTTAAACGCGACGTTCCGCTGCTCCACCCTGAGTTTCCAAGCAAAATGAAGCTCACTTCACCCACGGACTTCTCCAGACGCCGCTGAGCTTTCAGCTGTGCCTGGATCGAATCCAGAAAATGCATTCTTTTGAACAAGGCGGATTAAGAGCTTTAAGAACATCTTATTGCAAACGGCATTTTGCCAGAAGAATCTCTAATGATCAGTATGTAAATCTACGTAACCCAAACTGCCAACACAACACGACATGGAGAAAGGGACATAATGTCCTTGCATCCAATTCCTTCTGGGAACTCTGCGCCCCTGATGAAGCACCTCTGATAGATGCGATTGTTTGTCCTCATTTGGATTCAGGGCTTAAGGGCTTAGAGAATGAAGTCCAAAGCTCCCCACATCAAATCAGCTTTTTCCACCACAAGAAACTACACAAGACAAGCGTTCACATTATGATTTCTGAGGTTCACGGCAATGGTATTATTCCATCATCGTTTTCCTTGGGGTATCCTGATGTGTCCTTGCCTTGTACAAAAAGAACGTATAATTCAAAATGCATCAAAATCAATACATACTTGTAGCCCTTTTGCCTGCTCATGATTGTTGATATTGTTGGTTTATCTCTCGAGCTATTGCTTTGACGATCGTTGCTTGATTTAAACGACTGTTGCAACTTGAACGGGCTCACTTGCGTGTTGCCCTCACCCGCCTGCTTATGGTCCATGAACTTTCTTTTTCGCTCTTTGTTTTTCTGCGACTGCCTAGGGTGAATGGATACGACTGAAACAAGCAAAATCCAGCTAGGAGCAAAGGGCATCGCTACTAGGAGCAAGGACGCTACTAGGGGCTGCTGGCCTTACTACTAGGAACAAAAAGCTACTAGTAGCAAGAAGCTACTAGTTACTAGTAGAAAAATACGGCAGGGATCCTTCAGGACCTCAAGGAACCTTGGCACAAGACAACTGTCTCAGAGATGGCCTCGACCCTAAGAGCGATGGCCTCCAACCAACTAGTTCATTGTATTGAATCCGTCTTGGAGAACATTTTTGAGATTGTGGCCACCACACTTACATCGCTAGGCTCCTCTAGATTTGCTCGTCCATACAGCAAAACGTTTACAAATCAATTGCATTGACATACTGATGCTGTACTGGTTGACAGGTAATTACTCTCAAGAATTTCGTGCCCAGACACGATTTCCTCTTGAATTTCGCTATTCGCTTCTCATAGGCCTCCAATAAGCAGTCCAACTCGGCAACTGGAACATGGTACGCAAACAGTTGTTTGGATATATATATATATACACCAGATTATATACCACGCGCAAGTGCTTCAAGTTTGGCAATTCGCCTCCTCAGTCTCTCCCTCCTCTTGCTTGGGAGCATCGGCACAAAAAAGCTTTCTGTACCTGCAAACGAGGAACCTGTTAAGTCTATAAACTCCAAGTGCATCGCTACTAGAAACAAGTGCCTTACTAGTAGTAACAGGTGCCTTACTAGTAGTAACAAGAAGCTCTTAAAATAAATTAACTGACTTGAGGCTAAACCTGACGATGGAACTCTCACTCAAGTGGCACAGGTCACGTCTCGATTCGCGTGGGTTCGTCCATGGCATTCACGGCATCATCCTAGGAATGGCAGCCGTTCGCAAGCAAGATGAAGGACCGCCAGTGAACCGATGCCACACATGTCGCAATGGGGGCAGCTTCAGATCAACATATTTATGAAAAAGGAAAGCAAGATAAAGCAACTAGGAGCACAGGGCATCGCCACTAGGAGCAAGGGCGCTACGAACGGGGCACTCCTGGCCTTACTACTAGTAACAAGAAGCTACTAGTAGCAAGAAGCTACTTGTAACAAGAAGCTACTAGGGGTTCCAGGCCTTACCACTAGGAGCAAGGACGCTACTAAGGGCTCCTGGCATCGCTATACTAGTAGCGGTGGAGGCAAAACAAGCCTCGGTATCTCTTCGCCGAGGTGCGCCCAAAGCATCTTTGAGCTCTGCAGTGATCGGGCGCTGCGTGCGGTACAACAACTTGGCCTGAAAATGAGCTGAAACTGTTTCAATGTGCCGTATCGATACTGCCAAGATACCATTTCCAAATATTCCAACACATTGTTTTAAATTGAGTACACTCCTGGTATCCCAAAGCACTGATTATCTGGCACCATGCTGCGCGTGCTGCGCCTCCTGCTCTTTTTCCAGCTCTTTGGCTGCTGCCATGCAGGCCTCCAACAACTGATTCACACACTGACTCTATCTGCACACTTCTGAACAACACAAAAGAACAAAGGAATCCTTCGGTCGGTTCGTATAATGTTTTTGGATATTGAAGTGAACATAGATGATCTGCGAGATCTATTTTGGGAACTCCGCGATAGATACAATGGTTTTGGATCGTTCGTAGCGGAGTATCCAGCGCAATGAAGAGTTTCCTTCTGGTTTGGCGGCTGAGCTGGGCTGAGCTGGGCTGAGCTTCCGACCAGGTCTTCATATGCGTCGTTGTGGGGATTCACCGATTGGCCCTGCACACTTCCAGTGGATGTCCAAGTTTTCCACGGCTAATCCTGCTGTGATGTGGTTTGTGTTTCATTCTTGATGCGTTAAATGCCTTGAATCCTCGCACATGCTATTCCCTGGAATTCCTTGAACGACTGCTTCTTCGACAATTTGGCCTCATGTGCCGGAAGCACTGCTGGGGCAGAGCTGACCTGACAAAGTCAATGCCACCCGTTTCAATGCCAAATGCATCTAAATGCTGGTTTCGAAATTTTCAAGCACTCTTGTAGCTGAAACTCTGATCAGACCACACCTGCTGGTGCAACGTTTTGGGCGTGTGGACTGGCATAGGCTTTGGCTGCTTTCGGATTCGAAAGCCACCCAACTGGCCGAGAGAAGCTCAGAATTCAGAACACGTAACATGCCGGTAATAACTGTAAACTAATGGCGGGCCAATAACACGTAACGCCCATAAATTGAAGCTAATTCAGATGTCATTTAACACTCTTCGGCAGCAAAAGTAGAGCGGGGTAGTGCCACCAGTTACTGATGCGACGCTCGTGCGCGCAGACCCGGACGAGGTCAGCGTTCCACGGCACCTTGAGGTCGCACCCGCGACTTGCCCACACCGTGAAGGGTTTCACCGTGCACGCGAAACAGTCATCTCCCTAACCGATCAGGTTGGTTGGTCCACGTGGAGGTCGAGAAGCCGCAACTCACATGCAAAATCTCAAACATTTTAGTATGTCTTTGAAGCTTTCTAGTAACTAGAAGCTACTAGGAACAAGGGCATTCCTACTAGGAGCAAGGACGCTACTAGTAGCTCCTGGCATTACTAGGAACAAGAAGCCGACTAGAAATGGACGTGCAAAATCGGAGCGCTGAAATAGCTTGCTCAGAATAAATTGAAGCGCGTCCCCTCGGTATACGAAGTGCTGGCTGGAGCAACTTGGCCACGGCTCGCGCCCGCAGATTCGGTATATGTTGCTTTCATGTTGCTTCTATCACTCCTATCCTGGACATGTCTACGTTGGTTAAGGTCACGACAAAGTCCTAGACTAGACCCCTTTACAAATTCATAATTACACACATCACATACGCACACCTTCTAAGCTTTGGCTGCATCCCTATTGCTGCTGGCGCTTGTTGTCTTGCTTCAGCTACCATACCCTTTGTATAATGCCAATGCCAAACACTTTGGGAGCTGGCTTTGTCTTGGATTTGCCACTCCGCAAAAGTTGTCGACCTTTATATCGCCGGCTGATTTCCAGAAGCTCGACAAGTTCTTCAGATTGCCACGGGCGGCGCTCTGCCTGCTGATTTCCAAGCTCTTTGTCGTATAGGTTCTGGTTTGTCAGAGTGCTTCCGCACATACCCAGGATCGGTTCCCATTCCTTTAAAAAAATCTGGCCTCTTTCTCGCACAATGTGTCCCAACCCATCGAGCTGCTAAGTCTACCACATGGAAATGGTAGATGCAATGAACCTACTAGCGATGGCCTCCAATCTAATCGCAAACTATATAGCATTCAAAAGGTGACTCTTTTTTTTACCAGAAGATGTGAAACATGTGCAAACGCACGTTTCCCACCTCCTCGTCGTCCTTCTCTGCCTTCCACTGCTCTGCCTGCAGCAACCATTCCTACAACCAATCAATATGGGCCTTTGATTTTTTGCATAGAAGAAACAAAGAAAACCTCCAAAGCAAACTTTACTCTATTCAAGGACGCAAAATGCCGGTCTGGACTTGAACCATCTTGAACCAATGTCTGTCTGGTCTGGTTTCTAGTTGCAGTCAATTACCTCTTTTGTCCAGCTGCCGATTGTCTTCACAGTAGAAGATCAATCACCAAGAAATGATCCACAATCGAAGCCAGCCGGTCCCTTTAAAACTCATTGCAAACAAACAGCGAGTATCAAGAAAACAAACAGGATGCCAAACATCCATTTCTTTGGGTTCCAGGGAATATGCACCATGCTACCATCAAGACCTTCCTGTCGGTTTGAGTAACACCAAGTGAACACACTTGGTTCAATCCTTTGGTAGAGCGGAGGTATCCACGTCCAACCAGCAAACGAGCTAGGCACCTTGGTCGGCATGGACCAAAGATCAAAGACCTCACGCACAAGGCCGACAGCACAAGAGTCAACGATGGCCTTGTCGCATGTCTTCACAAGGCTTCAAATGACACGTCCTTGAGAACAAGTATAAACAAGCTACAAGAAAGCTTTGGAGGTCATCACTATTATTAATTAGGTTGGAGGCCATCGCTAGGGAGGCCATCCCTAGGTTGGATGATGTGGCGACCTCTGTCGACCAACACGTCCAATTCGACCAAGGCCTCTGGGCCCTTTTTGGGCTCCTCTCGCCTCGGCTATGCCGAACTCTACTTGTTGGACGGACGCTGCTGGATGCTGCTGGATGGTCCCCAAAGCGCTGCATGGAAGGCTACAAGTCCAAGCAAGGAGCACATGCAAAAGAGAGGATTAAACAGCCAAACTGGAACATGCTGTTGTTTTTGTGTACATATTGATCTATTATGACTAGTTTCCGTTCAACTTTCGACTTGTCCTTTCTTTTATCCTTGAAAACGGACTCTTGTCGCTGTCTTTCGCCTGTTGGCCAACCTCTGGAGGGTTCGCTCCACCTTGGCCTGGGACACATACACCGCTCAATGGTTGTCGACCGTCTTCGACTGTCAACCCGAATATCTTGCGATTCAGCGATGAATTCCGGTACTCTTCCTTCAAGTCTGCCGGACTTGTAAGCTGCACAGGCAAAGCGAAAGTCAACCCTCTAACTTGTCAAGAAATTGCCATGGTGAGCAGCTGCGTGCACACGTTCATGCAAACAATCTGTGATCGGATTCTCGACTTCGCTCTGATTCGAAGCCACATCCGCCGCCTCCTCGGAGCCAGTGAGGCCCAGCTTGGGAGGTTTCTCTGGGAAGATCTTCCGACGTGCCAACTCCCTGCGAGACCTGTGAGGAGCGAAGCCGGAAGTGCCGAGCCCAGGGTTGGTGCAAACCATCTAGCACTAGGAACAAGTGCATCGCTTCTAGTAACAAGTGCCTTACTAGTAACAATGTTTGCTATTAGAAACAATAGTGAATCGCAAACCATCTTGGAGATTATGCGACATTCACGAATGAGCTCAGTCCAAGGCAAGGTTGGATGGAAGAAATGGGGAATGGATGGAAACATGTGATACGGGGAAATGGCATTATTTTTTGCCTCACAAGGGACGATGCAAATGAAAAGAGGATTATCAGGTTCTTGGGCAGTTCAGCGCTGAGGAAAACGAATGGAATTATGTTCGAATTCCGCACCCTCATGTTGCTTGACGATGTGTCACTGGTACCTTGCTAGTAAGCTACTACCTACTGGACGCAGGATAGCTCACACTTCTTTTTAGCCTCGGTTCACAAACCTTACTCCCGTCAACCCTGAGACTTCGACGCTTGAGAGACCCCTTCAAAGGACCTCAGAACGAGGTCTCACTGAGCACTTCTCCTCTCTTCTCCTCTCCAAGGAAAACATGGAAAAAGAGATACGCAAGGGACAATAAGGGTCCCTATGACATCCTATTGGTCTCTTTAATATGGCCTCCCAATCGTCCCAATCTTCTGCTTTCTAGTAACTAGAAGATTCCTTGGGAATCGTTTCACTGGGAATCGTTTCACCTGTAGTAAAAAGAAGCTAATTGAAGCTTATATATATATTATAGTAATAAAGCTTTCTTCGTGACTAGAAGCTACTAGGTGGAGGCCATCGCTATTAGGTTGGAGGCCATCTCTGTGTACCTTTCAGCTTCTCTGAGGCTTTGACCCCTTGGTATCCACGGTAAACAAGGCCTCCAAGTCTTCCTGCTCTGTCGTCGAGCCTTTCAAAGCCTGGCGATTTGAGGCGAAGCAGAACATGTGGAAAGGGCGCTTGAGAAGCGAATGTCACTCAGGAAAGTCGAACACATTGAACAGAACGGGCTGAAACGGGCTGAGGAGATGGAAAAAGGAGATGGGACTCTGCGAAGACTTGCTGTCTCTGCCTCCTTGTGAGTCTAACCATCCATTTTTTTTGTCGCGCAGTTCTTGCTGCCTTCGTTACTCTTTTGTCGGTACATTGGAGCTCAAGGAAGCCACTTGGAAAAGAAACATATGTCGATTGAAACATATCGAAAAACATATTTTACACCAATGTTTGTTTAGAATCGCTTCCACGGCCGAAAGCGGCCGTTCCGTCCCAAGACCTGCAGTTTTGCGGCTCTTGGGATCTCCGTCCACTCCATCTACGCTTTGCATCGCCACTTGAATGAGTGACATGCAGGTGAAACCCCAAAAAACGTAGTTCAGTGCTTGGGAACATTCCTCGTTCAAAAAGAACGCATTGAACTTGAAGTGGTCCAATGATGTTCGCAAGATCCATGTGTCCATTGATGCATCTAGAGCTGAGTTTTTTTTTGGTGGCTTAAGGAAGATGCGCTCCACTTCGAACCAAATGTGCACCCAAAATGATGGTTTTGGTCGGAAAGAACATGCCTATGTTCAAACACAACCGCCTGTCTCAGCCAACAGTATCTCTTATAATATATAATAGTCGGCTCGGACTTGTACAAAACCCTATCTCTACAACTGTGTTCCCGTAAACCCAAGCACTCACAACCTACAGCAAAAATCCAACGAGACTTTGGAACTTAGGATTGCAATGTATATTTTGTCTAATACTGGCGCCCCTGACAGGCAACCCAGGCAAAAAAAGTGTAGTCACTTCCGGATTTTACAATCCCGGAGGGCAGAAGCTCGTGCGGCAATCTGTTGTGGCTCAATTTGCACCTGCAGCAACGAAGTTGAGCTGACAGAACAGAGGGAGCTACACTGTCTTAAATTGTGGCAGGGAATGTGCGAGCATGTCTAACAGTATCTCCAAGCCAGATTTGCGCACGACTCACAAAAATTTGCCCGACAAGTTCCATCAGACTTGAGATTTGCAATTGTTTGATTCATTTGGATTCGATCCTGTATTAGGTTGAGGCCATTGCTAGTAGGTTGGAGGCCATTGCTAGTAGGTTGGAGGCCATCGCTAGTAGGTTGGAGCCCATCGCTAGTAGGTTGGAGGCCATTGCTAGTAGGTTGGAGGCCATTGCTAGTAGGTTGGAGGCCATTGCTAGTAGGTTGGAGGCCATTGCTAGTAGGTTGGAGGCCATTGCTAGTAGGTTGGAGGGCATTGCTAGTAGGTTGGAGGCCATTGCTAGTAGGTTAGAGGCCATTGCTAGTAGGTTGGAGGCCATGGCTAGTAGGTTGGAGGGCATTGGAGGGCATTGCTAGTAGGTTGGAGGGCATTGCTAGTAGGTTGGAGGCCATTGCTAGTACGTTGGAGGCCATGGCTAGTAGGTTGGAGGCCATGGCTAGTAGGTTGGAGGCCATTGCTAGTAGGTTGGAGGCCATTGCTAGTAGGTTGGAGGCCATTGATAGTAGGTTGGAGGTCATTGCCAGTAGGTTGGAGGCCATTGCTAGTAGGTTGGAGGCCATTGCTAGTAGGTTGGAGGGCATGTTGGAGGTCATTGCTAGTAGGT
>CAXAMN010016313.1:0-46163 GCA_963970005.1 Durusdinium trenchii | reverse complement strand
TCCTGGCCTTACTACTAGGAGCAAGGACGCTACTAGGGGCTCCTGGCATCGCTACTAGTAACAAGGGCGCGGCATTACTATTAGTAGCAAGAAGCTACGTGTAACAAGTGCATCCTGTTGTCGACAAAGCGATCAATTGAGAAGAAAAGGGCCTATATAATAACCTTTTTTACCCTCTCGGTAAAATACATCCTTTTTTCTTCTTAGATAATGGTAGTGTGAACTGGGATCCCAACTGCTCTCCAGCGTCTCTAGGAAAGCCGGCAAATGTTCCTGCGGCCAGGTCCGAAGGCTTCTCTTCATGTCAGATTGTGTGGTTTGCCTCTCTTCCCCCCCACACACACACACACACAGCTCTTTCATTTCAAGTTCAAAAGCAACACGTCTGACAGCTGTTCTACAAGTGCCCCAAACAAATACAAACAGAATTGAATAAGCGTGCGTCTCATGTCCCCTCCTTGGGGAGCATCGGCCGATTGCTAAGGAACTCCATACCAACCTTGGATGCAAGCGTTTCGTGAATTTAACAATCGCATGTTTCTGGAAACTCGTCTGAAGCAATACTCGTAGGTTGGAGGCCATCGCTAGTGGGTTTCATTATTTACTATCTATGTTCTTTCTTTTCCTCTCTCTCTCTCAATTATGCTGAGCTCCCCTGACCAGCTTCAGCACACTTTGGTGCTGAGCAGCCACCTCGGGAGATTTGGATTCCGTTTGCTCAATGTCTCACAGTCAAGGCGACCATTTCTCCATTGGACAAATTCTTACCAATTGAATCGCACAACGATTTACAGCACCTTACATTATAAATTAATTGAACCGCACATATTTAGGTGGCAACTTGTGTTCTCCAGGCTCGGTCTTATCAAGAAAAAAACGAGTCTTTTGAAAATATTATCCAATTCTTGCGATCCAAGTCACGTTCAATGCATCAAAGCTCCAGTCACCAACTCCATGTGTCGACCGAACATGCAAGTCCTGCACACATACAATGTAGACATCCCATCAAATCGTTGACCTGCAACGAGCACTCTGTTGAAACTTGTTGAGAGGCCTTGGGCACATGGGCTTCCACAGCCACAGCAGCATCAGTAATGGAAGAAGACTCTTGCACTGCCTGCCGCAGTCTCGGATCACACAGCTCTACTTGCAGCTTTCCAGAAGGCACCAGTTTCATGTGAAAGAGAGATTTCAAGCAAAGTGCCGAGGATCTCAGTCGAGAAACGCAGCAAATGTGGAACATCACCCTCACTTGGCTCGGTTCTTGCATCGTTAATAACCATTTAATTGGAACGCGTCTAACTGCTCCGCACCTGGCTAGCAACCATTTGCAGTGAGCTTTCACCTAGACAACTCCAGGCTCGTTTGGCAAAGAACATGACTCTTCAGTTTCATTTTCACTACCCAATCGTTTTCGTGCCTTGAAACGGAACTGAGCTGGATTGCTGAAGATTATGCGCTCCAGAATGGAAAGAGCCTGCCCAGATCCAAGGGAGACAAGCAGAGGATTACAAGAGTTGGAGCATGAAGTTGGCGGCCTTCTGCTGATTCCCCAATTTGCCCTGGCAACTGAACCCGGGCGTTGCTCTCCTCAGTCCGAATACAGGCAACTAGAAAAGTGTTCAATGCTGCCAAAGAGGTGAAGAAAAAGCATTATTCATGTGTTACTAGTAACAAGTGCCACGCTAGTAGTAACAAAAAGCTATTAGAATTAAATCTAAAATTAAATTAAAATAGCTTCTTGTTACTACTAGTAAGGCACTTGTTACTGGTAGCGATGCACTTGTTACTACTACTAATGGCATTAATGTGTGTGTGTTTGGCAACAACTTGGAGAAAAACCAAAGTGTCCGCCTGTAGTCTTAGGTGGCCCAACTGAAGCCGGCAACGAACTGGCGTCCCTGGATTCCCTTGGCGTCTGAATGGTTTGCTGCCTGGCGAAGGCCAAAACTTTTTTGAACCGAATCCAATCAGACCGCTTCAGTTGGGAATGGAGCAAATGAGCTGCATGTCGTATCCGGTGAGTTAAGGCCAACTTGGACCTGGCTCTTCTATGCCGGATTGTTCATGATTGTGTCTTCTGATCTCTTGGCGAGCCAACAGATCTCTGACTCTCACCAACCAATTGATCTAAGCGTTTCTTTGGCGATTTCTGTACCATCCAGGCCTAGATGCAGCTCCTGACAATCTCCAAATAGGCATTCTGAGAGGAGCTGGACCAATAGGTGTATACAATATATGTAGATATAGTTTTGAATTGCACCTTGTTTGTACAATCTTCGATCAGTCAGCTTGGAGCCGAACTTCATGAATTCTTTTCCCTGAATTGGATCAAAATCCGAAGCCAATCTGTACATCAAGTTGTGCACATGTATGCGAACACCCAGTCCTATCCAATCGGCCAGCTGATCCTCCAGTAGGCACATGCTGCGTCTCGGGGTGTTGGTGGAGAATTAGATACAGCCGAGATGAAGTGTAGATTCAAGTGTAGATAACAAAGAACAAAACACTATGCTCAAACGCAAAGCAAACTGCACTCAACTTGAGTTGTTGAGATCTTTGGAGACTGATTTCTGTTCAAGGCTCTCAAAAAGAGAAGTGAAATGAACCAACCAAAGCTTCTCAAAACGCCTTCTTTCGCTCAAGAGCACCGAGGATTAAAGACGATTATTAGGAGTATGTCATTATAGTTATATAGTTATATAATAGCTACTAGTAGCAAGAAGCTACTAGTAACAAGGGCAATACTACTAGTAGCTATTCAATACCCTTTTAATCTTCTTGTCAACCTGCTTTTGCCTCAAAAACGCTCAAACCAGTCCTGGAGGTCACGCCCTTCTCCCACGTCCGTATTGATTTGGGTCTGCTTGAGCACATCCAACGAACTGGCGTGCACGGCGTGCACATATTTCAACTTAGTACCAGTACATACTTCGAATGGTTTCTCTTCCTTCTCCTTTTCAGTCTTCTTCATAGCCTTGGACAACTTTGGACCGTTATTTTCCTTCTTTCTTTCTTTCTTCGATGCTTTTACACATGTGGTAGTGTGCTGCTTTCTCTGCACTGATTTGCAGGTTCTGCCTGGTCAGGAGGTCCAAAAGAAAATCCACTGATCTCATCCAGTCCTGAGTCAAGGCCAGAGCTGGACATGTGTCGGATGGAAATGGTCATATCTGAGGACAAATTCAAAAACGAACAACTAAAAAAATAACAACTAAAAAAATAAACTCCCCACCGAGTGGATCGAAAAGGAAAATATCCTCGACCATGGCAGAATGTGTTCCGAGTCAAACGTAGGGAAGATGTCAAATCCTTTTGCGAATGGCGAACACCTTCTCGCAACCTGCTGCATTGCTGCACCGTTCAACATGCCACAGCTGTGGAATTGCGTGGAAAAGCCGGAACAAAAGGCTTTTCTTCTTGCAAGACCTCATTTGACAGAAGGGTTGGGGCCTGTTCTTGGGCGCCCAATCGAAAAGGAGCACTGTCTGTGCCACCCTTTGCTATACTCGCTGCCCGCGTTGGTCTTGGGCTTGACACAAAAATAGAAAACAAGAGAAAACAATAGGTCAAAATAGCTATTGATTGGGTTGAAGGCCATCGCTTGTAGGTAGGAGGCAATCATTAGTAGGTTAGAGGCCATCGCTAGTAGGTTGGAGGCCGTCGCTAGTAGGTTGGAGGCCATTGCTATTAAGTTCCTTTGCTAGTAGGGTTGGAACGCAATAGATCAGGGCAACAGCTATGCGATGCGGGTCGATTTTCTCAGCTCCCACGCCACATGCGCTCTATTTGACGATGCCAAGTTAGCCACCTCGTAGAGGCCAGCCAACAGAGTCAACATGCTTTTTTACATCAGTTGACTGTGGAATATTCCAGAAATTACTTAGATGTTTTGTTGATTAAAGTTGATTCAAATCTTAGTCGTGACTCTTCAAAGCTGTGTTTGTGCCGTTCTCTCACAAGCTCGACTTCCAGTCCATGGTCTGCCTTCTGCAAAAGCTCGTGCAAGAAGTCAATTTCACCATCTAACATCTCAGTGATCATTTCGATCCTGACCGGTGAAGCATGGTGTTGCAGGCCATCGCTCTTAGGCGGCCATTGCTATTAGGTTTGAAGCCAAAGAAGTCGCAGTGAGAAGAGCTGCGGAGCCTTTAGTTCGGGTAATTAGATTCAGATTCAGATAGCCCAATATTTAACATCTAACGGCAAAAAGGTGAAAGAGGAGATTTTATGGCATTCGCACACCGGAGCCTGGAGTGCTGTGTTTGGTGTGGCATGCTCTTCACCGGATTGGATACATTTGACATCAGATTCTCGAACAAAGCCTGGCAACGCCCTTAGGTTCAAGCCTTGCTACTATTCCACCGTCTTCACTGGCCTCGTCTTCACCGCTCCTCCACTACCTTGTAGCTGGGAACTCTGCAGGCTTACTGAAATAAGTGTAGCACTGAGTACCATCACCTCTAAAGTCGGTGAAGCAGTTCTTTCTGTATGCAATGACTTCCAAAATGGCCTCCAACCCAATAGCTTCTTGCTCCTAGTAGTAAGGGCAGGAGCCCCTGGTAGCGTCCTTGCTCCTAGTAGCGATGCCAGGAGGCACTGGTGGCTTCCTTGCTCCTAGTAGCAATTATTTCTGTGTGCAATGACATCTGAAATGACTCTGCTTCAATTGCTGACGCTAAGCCGCGAAGTGCCATGCCAGGTGCTAAAACTGTCGGCACCTCCTTCCCCTCAGTGCAAATACATTACAAGGCTAAAGGCCCAAGGGAATCCAAGGGGAAACCTGAAAAGAAGAAACGGTCCTTTGAAAGGACCTGCATGCTCCATTCTTTGTGTTATCAGCAAAAGAGAGGAAGGGAAAGCCCCTATTACTGATCTATGTATCTGCGTACTGTACGACATATGATATTGATTTCTCTTCCCTGTCGTCCAAGTCCACAATAATTGGTCTGAATTGGTGATTTGGTTCAAGCACATTTCATGGACTCGCCATCTGCCATCTGCCCTCCATCTAAATCTCCGGCCTCCAAATAGTCGTTCACAGCTGCACGCACTTGCCTGGCCAAAGCCACTTGTGGAAGGCAGGCATTCATGGGATACTAGGAAAATCTACATTCTCTGATAGAATCTTGTAGATGAGAAAAACAGTTGATGAAAGTTGGTTTTGGCTGGGCAAAATTCCCTGTAGCAACCTGTAGCGTGTGCCAGTAGGGATGAGACTCTGTGGGGTCCCAAACAAGGCCAGCTGTGCTTGTCTTGGTCTTGCCACAAGCGAACCTAGGCAATGACGCACCGGCCCAGAGCAAAAACACCTTTTCTATGTCCAACTCCTCTTGCTTCTTACGATCACTACAAATCGGTCAATGGGGGTCAACCCTTTCTTCCGAGATGACGGGTCGTCTAATTCTAATGTCTTCTTGGCTTCCGACGAGAGAGAGGCCTAGTGCCATCACATGGAGTTGAAAGCTAGGCACCTGAGCAGTATTCGAGCTCGACTGTAAGAGTTTTCACTAGCAGTGAAGTCCAGGGTCGAGGGTCAGATAGATCAGCCGGATCTGTCTCGGATCCCGCACCAACCAAGGCGGCAGGCCCAAGTAGACTCCGCCAAAGTTTGGTGGTGCCTGGAATTGAGGCACGACTTCTCAGGCACGAATTCTCAGCACAAATGTCACGAAATCTCAGGCGTGTGCATCATTTAAGCTGCCAGCAGGCCTGAGATTCGCCAAACGTCGTTTTTGCGCGGTCCGAAGTTGAAGTGTTTGCTGTCGCGAAGGAATGGAAGCAACATCGCCAAGCATGCTGGACCGTTGCTTTTCAAGAAAAAGAGAGAACTTCTGGCTGTCCACTACAGAGAAACAATGAGAAACAAAAGGGAGAAGAATCTGGTAGGTCATCTTCAGGGTCGAAAGGTGTCGAAAGTCCTTTGTTCTTGAGCGCATAGCAATGCTATGTCTGCCGTGTGTGTCAAGTCTGAGGCTTGGACAGTAAGGCGCTAATGAGAAGATGTTGGAAAGCAATGACTTGTCCAAGCCTAAGCAAAACGCCACGGGTATCTTGTTGGAGTGAATTTGCATTTGGACGTTTAGCCATACAAAACACATCCATCGTAACATATTTGTACATTTTGACAATGTCTTCACGATAAAGCAGCAAATGTAGACATTTCATCAAATCATCTGCGCTAGGCTCGTCCAGAATGGACCAACCGAAGGATACGGAAGAACCCAACATTTGACGTCGAGCCCCGGGAGCCCCGGCGCCGTGAAGGCTCGATACCTCGAGAGGTATGGAACCATGTGACGACTCGTGTGAATTCATCGAGCATTGTGTAGAATCATTAGCTTCTTGTTACTAGTAAGGCCAGGAGCCCCTAGTAGCTTCTAGCTACTAGTAGCAATGGCCTCCAACCTAATAACGATGGTCTCCAACCTAGTAGCTTCATGTTACTAGTAATGTCGTGGATGGAGCAGTTAATGTCTTTAACTTACTTAATGCATGTTGTGTGCACCACCGTAATGGACCAGGGTACTCTAAGTCGACGGAGAAGGCAGTGGCAAAGAGCACGCACAGGATCCACAAGGCCTTGATGGATGGACATCTGCAATATGTCATCCCAAACTGGCACAACAGTGCATCCAAAAAGACATCTGTGAACGTTGCACGTAACTTTGGAGCAAACTGCTATGATGTATATTATATTATTGTATGATCTTCTTGATTGTTTATTATTCATGATTCTTATCATTGAACATGTGTTTTAAAAAAGTTAATTACGTTGTTTGTCTTTTAAGAAACATGCTCAATGTCTGCAAGCGGAACTTCTGGGATCCCGGCTGCAGTACTATTCCCAGGATCCTCACGCCTTGGAGTCACGGAGTAGCAAGGACGCTACGAACAAAGCTCCTGGCATTACTAGTAACAAGAAGCTACTGTAACCCTACCAATAGCGATGGCCTCCACCCTAATAGCATCCTTGCTAACCAAGGACGTTCTAAACCTTTAAGTCTGCACAACACAGTTCGGATCTTAGCTCAACCTTCTCCACCTGAGGTCAACACATTCGCCATGCATCCTCTCCTTTGACGCCACAGGTCGTTGCTCATTTGGTTTCTGTTCATGTGCGGACACCTCTCCATTTCTCTCATCCTGTCTTGAAACGATTTACCGATGGAATTTGTTCAATAGAGTGCAGCTCTGGCAAGTCCTGCCATTACTTCTTGCCGGCCAGGTGAACTAAACATCGACCTGGCATAAAGCACAAAGACAAGCGAAGGACAGATTGAACATGATTGAACGATAAGACAAGTCAAAGACGTGCCAGTTGCACAGCAGGAATGATAATAGCCAAATCCAGGCAGCTGCCACAGCTTGTAAATGCCGATGGTAAAGCCTCGGTTCTTTCCAAGCTCGACATGTGCATACGATCAGCTTCCTTCCATTCTGCCCTGATGGTTTGCTTTCTTTGGACGTTAGAAATGCTAACATCGAGGTGTGCGTTTCACCTGAGCTTTCAGCTTGCGCTTCCATGGGGAAAAAAGGATGACCTAGCCATTTGAGTCAAAGATGTCTGGCTCTGCGCAAAGCGTCACATGCTCTGAATCGTATCAAGAAAAAGAAAGCAACCAGGTATGCAGTTTCGAGAAGAATCCTAGACCGAGGTGGCACAATGCCCACCTGATACAGCACGAAGATGATCACCGAGAGCAAGCTCGCCACGATGGGCTGGGCGGGATTGCAGTGGATCACATGCTTGCCAACCCTAAGACCTCCATAGACCTCCCTTGGCCTTGTCCGGACTGCCAAACTAAATTAGACCTTTATTCGCCTCCAACCTAAGAGCGATGGCCTCCAAATTGTTTGAACACAATGCATCTGCCCAGCTGCCATGTAAGTCTCCATAGATGCAAAAAGAGCCGTCATCCGTATGTCATCGCCCCAAAGTTGGTCAAATTGCCCCAGTCTCTGGAATCTGGAACTCAAGGAATGCTACCCTATCCAAGTCTCAGGTATTGATCGCTTCAGCAATACAAGCTGAATAGATGGAGTTGTGTCGAGGTTTGTCAACATGTTAGAAGAACACTTGCTTGGGTCAGCATAGTCAGTATCCTGGATGATCTGGAGTCCCCACCCATGCTGAAGAAGCTCCTCCCGCCTAGGCACCAAAAAGAATAGACGATGATCGACACTTACAGCGTTAGAAATATCATCTGGGATCTGGTCATTCGATATTTGCTAGTAGTAACAGGTGCCTTACTAGTAGTAACAATGTTTGCTAGTAATTCATATATTTTATCTTATTCCCTTTCAGCCATCTATGGCATCCTGAAAACCGACAGTTTTGCTTGGCTGCTTCAAGTTTGTTGCAAGCAGCTGTTAAAGCCGGAGTCTGCCAATCAGATAAAAGCCTTTCAGTGCCAAACTGGATTTGCAGCGAAAATGGCCAGGAGCACAAGCAGGCCCCAAGCACCTGCAACCTCAGTTCAAACATCTCCAAGTAGACTGGTCTGGCAAATCGGCTCCATGCAAAAGTGAATGCTGCGCTTTTGAGATGATGGATATAGAGGGCTGGATAAGGCTGGATCATGGCATCGACACTTTGAGATCCAAACTATCAGCTTTCTTTTTTTGGCATCCACAGATGCATCAAGCGCTTGGAAGCTTCCCCGGCGCTCCACGCGTCCCTGAGCAAAGCAAAGTCGCTAGAAGTCACCCAGCTGCTTTGCAAAAACAGCCACCCTACAGAGCAAAGCCTGCCTCCTCCCTTGGCAATTCAATCTGGTGAGCAATAGTGTCCTGATTGGTGACAATGAACTTCAAGAAGTGCACTTCCGTGGCAACTCGAGCTCGAGATTGCTGAGCTGCAGGCGTTGAGATTCTCCAACGGAATCTTTGGCATGCCATGTTGCACCTAGCAACTTCAATATTTCTGAAATCGTCATTGTACCGAAGAGAAAGCTCCTAGTAGCGTCCTTGCTCCTAGTAGTAAGGCCAGGAGCCCCGTTCGTAGCGTCCTTGTTCCTAGCGATGCCCTTTGCTCCCTTCGTAGCTAACTAGGCTCTACTTGTTGTCAGAGACGTTCACGGCGTGGAGATGTGAATCGCACCTGGGATCTCTCCGAGTTTTCACCAGGTACCTGGGAGCGAGCCCATTTTCTGGTGCGGAAGGCGATCGGCGAAAGAGTTCGGTGGGAGGGTAGGCCGCTTGTAGAGATGAGGTAGTAGAAGCAAACGGTATCTGCTTAAGTAGCTACGAAAAAGGGACGGATAGCTCCCGCTTCGAAGAGTGATTTGGTTCGATTTTGAGGGAAACTTAACTTATTTGTTTCCGCTGTCACATATGCAACAATCAACTGTACGCTACTGAGCGGCCCAGGGCCAATGCAAGAATTGTTGTGAAAGCTTCACTTAGAAGGGTGTCATTGCAGCACCCTGAAAGCAATATTCCATGGCATAAACCCGCTAGTGGTAAAATGCTTCAGCAGGCTTGTAGAAGGCTGCAGCTTTGGCATCCAGTTTCTTCAATCATTCATCTCGCATAGGCATAGGCATAGGCCACTGTGAGACCAAATATAAAAAATATTTGATGAGTTGCTGTGGAACAAGTTGTGAAAGGAACGTGACAACTTCAAGTGACACGATCGGCCGGTCGCAGCATTGCTCTTGGTGCCCCTGCAGGCGACATGACAATGCCCAGTTTGCAGACTTTTTTCCTGGCGGGATTAGAGATTAAGTTTAAGGAAGAGTATGTGATGGCGCGTGTGGCATGCGCCTGCTACACACTTGTCACTTGACCCATGCAAAATTGAGAAAGTGCTGTGGAAACTCTGGACTACTTTCAATAGCACTTTTACATCTGAGCGTTTCATGTCCTGAGCAAGAATCTTTAGGTTCTCTTGCAACCAAGCGTTTGGGCGGCTTATGTCATTAAAGACGAAGATGAAGGAACAGACTGTTCCGTGCCTGGAATCGCCAACGGCCAGCCCCATCTAAGATGGGCGACCCATCGGCATCGGTGCGGTGGAGGAGTGTTTTGAACTCACACCACACCGTGTCTTCGTGTGTTGCTTGTCTTGCTGGGTGCTTGCTTGTCTGTGGGCTGGGATAAGTGTGGCTGGTCTGGTTTCATGGAGGTTCAGCGCTGCAACATCTTCGCCCGAAACCAACGGCCCGTGCCTTGTCGAGCCAATGAAACTACGGAGGCAAACCATGGAAGACGTGCTTTGAAGCCAATCACTTTCAATTCTCACCCCTTTATTCATTCACTGGAGTCATCTAGATTTGAAAACTAGAGATGCTTTAGCAGCATTGCCCATCGGCCTATCCTGCTTCTCCTATCTCCGTCTGCATAAACAAAAAAAAGATCCTAAGCACGGAAGGAATCAGTCTAGCAAATGCAACCGGGTGCACGCCCAGCCAGCCTGTCTTTTGAGCTTGTTTACCAAGCGGTCGTCCTTCGCAGTTAGGGGAGTGCCGCCGCATCAGCACAGCCGTGGCGATGGCAGTTTGCACACGTCGCCTCAAGCGCCTCTTCTACATCTTCGACATCCGCCTTTCGCCAAGCCCTGCAGCATCGCACATTCAACGAAGGCCACGCACCCAAGTCTTCCTTTCGAATGAAACATCTGCAGTTCCACATGGTTCCACTTGGCTTCGCCTCTTGGAAGGCTTCTTGCCTGGTTTGGCCTTTCCCACCTGAGTCCGTTCGTATGCAGCGAGCAGAAATGCTGGTGCTACACGCTGTGGATGGCCGCGGCCGCCAGGCCTGCTTCTTGCCCTTTTTGCCCATTCAAACCTCACATCGCGGAGCACGAAAGCGTGGGGAGCTGCACGCATCGCTTTGAGGTCTGCGCCGAGCGGATGAGGCAAGTAAAGCTGAGTCCGGAAACGCGCTGAGTCCGGAAACGGCAGCGGGTTGAAAACATGCTGATCAACGCATATTAACACTGCACTCACCCCGAGATCGAATAATCTTTCGAGCAAAGCCAACAAATAGTAACGTCCTTGCTCCTAGTAGCGATGCCCTTTGCTCCTAGTGGCTTCTTGCTCCTACTAGTAAGGCCAGGAGCCCATAGTAGCGTCCTTGCTCCTAGTAGCGATGCCAGGAGCCCCTAGTAGAAAAACTGGCCGACTCGAAGCGGTGATCCTTTTTGCTTCTGCATCTTTGTCAGAGGAAATCCCGTTTACATCTCGCCTGCAACCGCTGGAAGAATTCAAATGTCTCCTCATCCAATTCCTGTTGAGTTGCACCCCAAAGTGTATATACAATATGTTTGCGGAAACACATTATTTATTCACATTATTTCATCTGTGGCTCCCCAGCCTTGAGTCTCACAGTTGTCACATCCGAAGGAAGCAAAAGGAGCGCTGCTGGGATCTGCGAAGAAGCACGATCCAATTTTTTAAGCAGTCTCAGCATCGATTCCGAAAGGTTGTGGCTTGGCAGCCTTTGTTGCGTTTGTCAGTGTTGAGTTCATAGTGCTAAGAGTGTTCATACTGAGTTAGTATTGTTCTGATTCTGTGGAGACATTCTGGCATGTAGCAAGAGCTGAGTTGATTGAAACTTTGTGACCACGCTTGGGTGTTCCGGAACAATTCTGCAGGTTCAATCCCAATGCACTCAGTCCCCAAACGCCTGCTGCATCTGCATCCACCGCAAGAAAGGATTGCCACGGATCTGGTCCTGAAAAACAAAGGAACTGCTCTCGCAAAACCAAACCACTAAGATCCATAGCTACTACGGGCTCCTGGCCCTACTACTAGGAGCAAGAAGCTACTAGAGGGTTGTGGCCTTACCTCCTGGCATCGCTACTAGGAAGAAGAAGCTACTAGAGGCTCCTGACCCTATTACTGAGAGCAAGAAGCTACTAGGGGCTCCTGGCCTTACTAGCTAGGAGCAAGAAGCTACTAGGGGCTCCTGGCATCGCTACTACGAACAAGAAGCTACTACGGGCTCCTGGCATCGCTACTAGGAACAAGAAGCTACTAACTACTAGGAGCAAGAAGCTACTAGGGGCTGGCATCGCTACTAGAAGCAAGAAGCTACTAGGGGGTCCTGGCATCGCTACTAGGAACAAGAAGCTACTAGGGGCTCCTGGCCTTACTACTAGGAGCAAGAAGCTACTAGGGGCTCCTGGCAAAATCCAGCAAACCACCTGCTCCCGACAGCTAAAGCAGTGGAACTTTTTGCGTTCAATCTTGGCAGATTCCCATGGTGTCAAGGTATGCAACCTCGCCAGAGTACTTCATGTTGGCCCCAATGACAGTAGCCGTCGGTTGCACAGTTTGGTCTCCACTTGGGTTTCACAGACTGCATTCATTGGATCTTTTATTGGGACCAACGCCTAAGTGACTGAATATCAAGACGGTACCCGAGAACGCGCAAGCACCGTATGTCTGAAAGTAACGTTCATGAAAAACGTCGGGTTCCAGCCTGAACCATTTTTGCAGCAGCTTCAGCGCGCCTCGCAGCCTCACAGCAGGCAGGAGGCTGTGCTGCACAGCCGCCATTGTCCTGGAGAATGAGACGTTTTACGGTCCGGACCCTAGTTCGTCCCTTCCCTTCACTGCGGTGGGGCACTGGCCCGGAATCTGTAGCTCGACCATACCGGCCCTCGAAATTCAGCGTGTTCGTTCAGCGTGTTCATGCGTGTGAGCGGTACAACTTGACTAAACTACAAACCCGGATTGCTTTCTGCTCTGGCAAGGAAGAGCCTCAGCACTACTTGACTAGCATGAAAAAAAACAAAGCCAAGGCTTCCGGCAACAAAATGTTCGAGGTCCAAATTGTGTCTAGCAATGATTGTCGTGCGGTTTTCATTTCTACAGGTGCTCGACTCTACAACGCTTTTTGCCTCCCATTGAGTATTTCAGCCAGGCTTTTGAAACAAATTGTTCGTCTAGGTGCCTAGCCCGCTAGGATCCAACGTCTTATCAAACTACTTGTTTGTTCATTGAGGGCCTTGCCTGGTGATCTTCTTTGTTCTGGTTGGTGCTTCAAAAGGTTTTGACATCAAAAGTTGCTCTATGATGTTCTATGAAGACTGCCATAGGTTGGCTTGCAAAAAAGGTCTCTGTATTTCAAGACTATGTTCATGCAAATATGGAAGATGTAGAGCAGCCAATGTTTGCGCACGCCTTAGTTTACACTGCCATGGGTGTGACTCTGTAAAGTGTCAAACTTGTTTGAGAAATGTTGGCCTATGACGTCGAACGCTGCAACAAAATGCCAGCTGACAATGAATCCGATCTGACCTACTCTTCGCTCTCTCGTCCATCCATGCGCGATTCGCTCAAAATCTGCGAAGCCCATCGCAGTTGCACAGTTGGACATGGAATTTGTGAGTGGTTGAGTCAAAGTCAATACCTCAGATATGTCATTAAACGTTGCATTGCGTTGGTCTTACACCAGACAAGTAGTCCAGTCTTGAAATCTTCCAGGTCAAATGCAAGACACCATGCAAGAATAAGAGGCCGTGGCAATGATGCACAGAAACCATCCTCGCATGACTCTGACACTTTACAGCGTCATATCTGTGATGAGACATATTCCAAACCAATATACCCAAAATAAGGCCCACATCACTGTTTCTCTTTGCTTCAGTTTATATAATCTTTAGCTGTCAGTGGAGGTATAATATCCAGACATGTCTAAGACAAGGTGCGTACAAAAACAAACTACGTTTCACAGCGTCCAAATATTATGTATGTAAACATTCAAAATGCCTGGACTAATTTACCAAAAGGTTAAGGCAGTCTTCATAGCACTATACATACCAACATTTTGATGTCAACACCTTATGAAACACCAAACCAAAGAAAGAAGAAATTGCGAGGCCCACACCAAACCAAAGAAAGAAGAAATTGCGAGGCCCAGGCAGAACCTTATTGCTCCCCCAACACAGCCTCTTGGGAGGATGTGTACTTTTGGAAGTGTTGTTTGTCTTAATTGCTCCAGAGGCCCAGAGGCATACTTTGATTGACTTCGCTGAAACATGGGCGCATTGGCAACTGGACAGAAGCATGCAACGCTGTTTCTCTGTTTGGAGCCTGCATCCTGAGCTGATTACAAGCAGCAGTTTAAAAAAAAAAAAAGAAAAAAACAATATAGGTGGACATTGTCTTACTTCTCAAGCTGGGAATAAAGCATGCAAAATCGTACTCTACATACCTGCATGCATCAGCTCGGTATCCTACACATCGAAACCCGAGCTTCTCTTAGTGTCTGGGCAGGAAGGTTGGTTCAGAAAGACTGCCCATGGTGGTGTTGTTGGCAATTGAGGTTAGGTGTACAGGACTTAGTCCCTAAGTCACTGTTGAATCATTCAATGTATTTATTGGCGACTCCATCAAGAAGATTGCCTGAGACCCTTTTGGGGATGCCTGAAAGTTGCAACAAGACACACTGATATAGGAAAGTAGAAACACAGACTTCCTAATAGCGAACATTGTTTCTAGCAAACATTGTTACTACTAGTAAGGCACCTGTTACTAGTAGCGTGGCACTTGTTCCTAGTAGCTTATTGTTTCTATTTATATGTTGTTTCTACTAGCTTCTTGCTCCTAGTAGTTCTGATTTTCACTTTCGCGTCCGAGTGCTCAACCTCTCACGCTCTCCTTGCCCAAGCCCTCTCGGCGGCGGATCTCCATCTCAGCTCCCACGGCAGGGCAGCTGGCACGTGGCAGTTGGGCCTCAGAGAAGGCTTAGGTCCACTTTGTCAAGAACATCGTTGAAAGACATTCCGTTTCCTCTTCAGATCAATTCCTCACCTGCAAAATGAAACGATATGGACACACACATACTGGGAGTGCTTCATGAGTGGGTCTTATAATATTGTGTGGGTAGTACAATGTTGTGTGGGCAGTCTTATCATATTTGTGCTCTGGCTTCCAACTAGCGACCAAAATTGTGTGCATGTGTGTCAATGTAGTAGGCTTCTACATCACTTCTCCATATCAATTTGCCCTTTGTTACTAGTAGCGTCCTTGTTACTAGTAGTATGGCCAGGAGTGCACCTAGTAGCGTCCTTGCTCCTAGTAGCGATGCCCTTTGCTCCTTGGTTTGTGAAGTGTTGACGCACGTCCCTTCAGTTCCGCACCGGCCGTAGCTTGGGGCAGTCACCCTCTGGAAGAGACGGGACTGGCAGGCCGGACTCGGAGATTTTGTTTTCGTGAATGAAATAAAAGCTACGGCCTCCAACCTACTTGCGATGGCCTCCTATACAAGTGATGAAACAATTGTTGCGTCAAATGATTGAAGTACGTTAAAGCGGAGGGAAGTGGAGATGCGGATAGTCCCATGATGTCCGTACAAGTTGATGAGATATTCCGGTTCAACCCATCCCCGACCCATCCCTTTCATTCTCTTTGAGACAACATGACAGAAACAAGTGCCACGCTAGTAGTACAGTAACAGGTGCCTTACTAGTAGTAACAAAAAGCTAATAGAAACAAGTGCCACGCTAGTGGGCTTTGAGCGAAGTTTGAGCGCAAAATCCATCACGCATCCTTTTGTATAAGAGCCGAGCTGCGGACAAGATCCCTCCAACCTACTAGCGATGGCCTCCAACCGAAAAGAATACAAACATACCATTATAGAAAAAATATGATAAATACTTTAAGGAACCTAATACCGATGTCCTCCAACCTAATACCTCCATATGAAAGTATTGCATGTCTTGGTGCCTTTGCTCCGGCTAATTATGCATGTTTGGAGATTGCAAGAGGGTAGTTCTGAGCGCCTTCGGGCTCCTCCTCCTTGCTGCCGAACAAGGAGAAGAAGCTGCTCCGGCATGGTACGCCTGGCTCTCAGGAACCAATGAAACCACTTTCCAATGGCTCTCAGTGCCTACAGCAAGAATCCCACAATATCCTGGGTTGGAGGCCATCGCTAGTAGGTTGGAGGTAATCTACATGGCTTTCAGCCTGAGCTCAGGGTCAGCATCACAGCATCAGCATGGGGCCTCGGTTCAATACACCGAGAATCTCCAACTGGGGAATAGAATCTCAACTTTCAACGTTGTCTCCAATTTTGGTACGTGAACCTGCCCTAGGTCTGACAGTAAGTGCTGCACCCCATGGATAGCCTGCAAAATCTCAGGTGGAGGTAGCTGCCAAAACTGTCCCAAAATACAAGAATTAGCGGTGCGGAAAGCTAGCGTTTGATTTTCCGACGGAACGATGTTCCTCTCTGGAGACTTCAGGTCACACCGCCCTAACGCCCTTGGACCGCATTTGGCCTTCGACGTTTCACATCAACTCATCTTGGGCCAAACGGCTTCGCAAACGGCTTCTCTCCTCGAAAGGATCCCAAACGGCCAAGCTGGCTCAGCCGCTACATCGAAGCTCACAAAATAGCATTCAAAACAAGATGGAACCCACGAACCCGAATGCACACACTCTTTTAAACATGTAACGAACTCGAAAACAAACGGCAAAACTTTGTTTGACACTCTTGTGGGACACTCTCGTGGGCACTCTTGTGGGACGCTCTGTAGAAAACTCTAGTGGGACACTGGACACTGGCAATGGCCTCCAACCTAAGAGCGATGGCCTCCAACCTCACAGCAATGGCCTCCAACCTACCAGCGATGGCCTCCAATCTACTAGCGATGGCCTCCAACCTACGAGCGATGGCCTCCAACCTCAGAGCAATGGCCTCCACCCTAAGAGCGATGGCCTCCAACCTCAGAGCAATGGCCTCCAACCTACGAGCGATGGCCTCCAACCTAAGAGCGATGGCCTCCAACCTACGAGCGATGGCCTCCAACCTCAGAGCAATGGCCTCCAACCTCACAGCAATGGCCTCCAACCTAAGAGCGATGGCCTCCAACCTAGTAGCGATGGCCTCCACCCTAGTAGCGATGGCCTCCAACCTCAGAGCAATGGTCTCCAACCTACGAGCGATGGCCTCCAACCCAAGAGCGATGGCCTCCAACCTACGAGCGATGGCCTCCAATCTCAGAGCAATGGCCTCCAACCTAAGAGCGATGGCCTCCAACCCAAGAGCGATGGCCTCCAACCTACGAGCGATGGCCTCCAACCTCAGAGCAATGGCCTCCAACCTCAGAGCAATGGCCTCCAACCTAAGAGCGATGGCCTCCAACATCCAGAGCTGCAAAAGCTCAGTCATCTCAAGACCTGAAGACTGATCTTCGCCAAAAGAATGTCTCGCAAATAAACATCCTTCAAGGCATCTTTGATCATTGTTCTTTGTCTTCGTCGTTGGCTGATTTGGGTGAGACTCTTTGAACAATTGCCACAAAGGAAATTGAGCTTCTCAAAGCTGGTTCTGGCTCAAATGGAAAATCATAGAGAGACGCCAGGATAGGCCAGGAATGAATTCAATACATGAGCGAGTGTTCATCTACGTTGAGTTTTGAGCCAACCCTTACCACAGTCAGTCGCTGGCGTCACCAGAATCACATGCATTGAACCACTGACAGAGTGTGGACACAGCTTTTGTCAAGCTCAGTGGAGTCTCTTTGCTTGAGAGTTGGTGCGGTTCATGGTGGCACTGGCTGTGTGGCTCACTTGACCATGAAGACTTGTGTGAGCGTTCCTCCGTAGCTTAGTACTGGCCTCGGCTTGTTCAGAAAGTTCTGTCGTGTACTGTCTCGGAGGTGCAACATGCTGTCGAGTTGCCTTCTTCCAGTTGTTGAAGGGCCTGCTTCCGAACATCGTCCACGTTTTCGGTTGGTCACGACAGTTGTCGACAAAGATCTAGAGGTCTGGGGGATTTCGGATGCTCCTAGTCTCATCCATCCCTATTGAGGCAAAACATGAGAGCTGTTCTCACAAAACGCAGTGCTACTTGAATCCTGCAATTTGGGCAACCAGTTCAATCCAATGTCGTTATATAGACAAAACCCATCCTGGTTCAATCCTTCATATTCATTGTTCAAGATGCCAAAGTTTGGGCTGCTCGGCCTCCAAGAGGTAAGCTTTGTCAATCCTCCCGCCACGGGCTTTTTCAAAGACTGCAACAGCCTCAGAACACCACACTGCTAAAACACACAAAGCAACTACCTTTGTTCCGACACACAAACGGAAGAAAATCGACATCTTCCACATAGCAAGAATGCACTGCATGCTGCATGCTTCATCATGCTTCCATTCCTTGGTTTGTGGCTGCTTCAGTGTCTAACCAATGAGGTCTGCAAATGTTCAATTGGAATAAAACTTGGAAATTGGAGTCCAATTCAACAATTGAAATGAACATCAATTGAATATGTCAACAGCTGAGACGTCAGTGGGCTGAGGACCCCAACATCCCGCCAATGAGGCGTGCTGCGTCGAGTCATCAAATAGGCGGCAATCAGGAAGCCGGTGCGATTTAACTTGGAGAGTCCGGTGTCGCCGGTGTCAGGGTTTTCAAGACTCCGGTGTCGCTTTTTCTCCTTTTCTTTTCAGACCATTCGATGGAATGTTAGTGTTGCATTCTCTTAGTCTCTTGCTCCGGTTTTTGGTCGTGCTAGGTTGCTCTCTCCCCTGTTTTTAGGAAGGTTCCCAGCAGTGGAGCAAACCAAGTGCCAAGACACCAAAAGGCTACATGCCAACACAAAAGAGGTGATCAAAACCTGGCCATCAAAGTCCAACAAAATCCACAACTAAAAGCAAGCCATCAGAAACCAAACCAACACAAAGCGACCGACAACCAAGAGCCAAAAACCACAACCGCCAAATGGACCGCCAAAAGCCACAGAAGCTGAAGTCAAAAACCGAAGCGACGGAATCCAAAAGACTCCACAAAAGCCACAAACGCACAGAAGCCCCGCCCTTCGTTTTTCCCTTTTCGTCCTTTCTGCTTGCGTGTACAAAAACCCTAAAACGGGCCCAAATAAAACTTTGGCAAAACAAGTCCGCAAAAAAGAAAAACATATTCATCCAACCCGTCTAAGCTTCCAGCGCCATGTGTGCAATGAATTGCAACATACAGGTCTGGCCTTAAATGCAATTGCGACATGCTGTCAATTCCTTCTATCATGCTGTCAAGGTTTGGCTTACATTCCAGCTGCCGTGAGTCAGGGCCAATGTCCCCAAGGACCAAACACTCCTGCCCAGCCTAGACTCATATAATTAGCCTATCATATAGCCCTTTATGTTGATAGACAATTCGTTTAGATTTCGACATCACAGTCACTGAGTCACATGCAATCACCCGCAATTGGAGTGGCCCGAACAATGTGCCAATGGATTCAAATTAACGCGTCTTTCTGGAGAAACTTTTTGCTCAAGTAGCGATGGAGAGGAATCAGGCAGCATTTGTGCCCGACACATCAGCTACACTCATCGCCAGGTGCATTGTAAAGCGCCAACATAGATGTGTGAACTTCAGAGCACTAAAATAGGGGCTACTAATTATTAGGAGCAAGGACGCTACTGAGATGTTTTTTAGCGCTTGGGGAATCACCCAGCGCCTTGTGGAAAATAGTCTGTCTCAGGACATCATGAACTGGTTGGGTGCTTGTCCCATCAACGCCTGCGCAATCCGACGCAGCATCCGCAATGAAAGGCCCGAATGACACCACATAACAGGACCCAACAGGACCGATTTGGAAAAACATGTTTCCTTTCAGTAGCTTTCTCATCTTGGAGGCCATCGCTGCTAGGGCGGAGGCCATCGCTGTTAGGGTGGAGGCCATCACTAGTAGTAGCGAGGACGCCATCGCTATTAGGGTGGAGGTCATCACTAGTAGTAGGGCGGAGGCCATCGCTATTAGGGTGGAGGTCATCACCAGTAGGGCTGAGGCCATCGCTATTAGGGTGGAGGTCATCACTAGTAGGGTGGAGGCCATCGCCACTAGGGTGAAGGTCATCGCTACTATCTGTTATTGTTTGGATTTAAGGCGCTGGGGTGTGCGTCTGTGCGTGTGTGTGTGTGTGTCATCATGCCACACCTGCAGCTTCGGTGGCAAAGCTTGAAGCACGGCCTGGCATTGGTTACTAAAAATAGGCAGCACATGTTTAGTCTTTTCATGTTGGAGGCCATCGCTATTGTTGAGTTGTTTCATGTGTTTCCCAAGTTGCACCTGGCTGGCACCGCGATACCCGCGACCCTGCATCTCATCAATTTCCACCTGGCACAAAAATTGCTAAAAACTGATATAGCTGGATGTAGCTGGCAGATCGTTGCCTTTTGTGAGGATTTCGAGAGCAACGTCAAAGCCTCTTTTAGGCAAGATCAAGCAGAAATTGATCCTTTTGGTGGCTGAGGTTGAAACTAATCTCGTGTTCTCAAGTTTGCGGCTGGAGACACCATGATGCAATGCAAAAGACCGTCCAAAACGGCACCTCAATAGTCAATACCTCGTTTCCGTCGCCATTTGCTTGCCCATCACCGCCTGTTGTTGGGCATACATGCAACCATTCAGGCACAGGAACGCCAAATCCGCCAGGATGTACAGCTCCTCAAAAGACAAGTTGACTAATCGACTTTGTTTGTTGCAAGTCTGAAAAGGGACTCCTAAAATGATCTTAAATAACCAGAAAACGTTGACTTCCTGGTTTTGCACGGGACAATCCCTCGGGTGAAATATCTGCGTTCGGAGCAGAATGGTTGACCCGGGTGCAAAGTTGCAAAGACCCGCCGGACCCGCCAGCCCCCACACTTGCTCCCGAACAGGAAGATCGATGTCTAAACAGGGCCCATCGATGTCCTGAGCATTCGGCTTGTCGCTTGTCGCTGCTCAGATCAGAACTGAACACACGCAAACAGTGGCCAAAGTGCAACGCTGCTCGTAACAAGTGCATCACTACCAGTAACAAGTGCATGGCTACCGTACTTCTAGTAACAAGTGCATCCCTACAGCACTACTAGTAACACGTGTATCGCTACAGCACTTTTAGTAACAAGTGCATCGCTACAGAACTACTAGTAACAAGTTCACCTCTACTAGTAATAAGTGCATCGCTGCAGTACTAGTAACAAGATGTAACAAGTGCATCGCTACTAGTAACAGGTGCATCGCTACTAGTAGCAAAAAGCTACTAGTAGGTATTTGCTACTAGTAGTATTGCACTTGTCTCTAGTAGCGATGCACCTTGCTACTAGTAGCAAGAAGCCTTAGAACCTGGAGCCGCCACACAGTTTGACTCAAGATGGGGCTCCATTGCAAACTAGCACAAGACATTCCACACGATCTGAACAACATGTGTGAAAGCATGTGCCAGAATATGTTCCTTTATTTTAACTACTTTCAACATATTTTCAGTGTTTTACAAGTTACTTTGGTTTGGATTGTGTGATGCATTTCAACTTCCACAGCCATATTCACTACGCTCCCTCGTTTTAAAGTTTTCACAAGTGCATGAGTAGCTGCCATAGAGAGAGATTTCGTGGTTGGGCTGCCCTCACAAAAGCAAAGCAGAAAACAGCAGGAAACAAGAAAATTCCCCGATTTCACCCCCAAACTGCCCAAACTTGACAAAAGCAACACTACAGGTCAGTAAGAGAGATTGCATCGAGCTACCTACAGGCGGTTCCAACACATGTAATTGGAATGTTGCTATGCGTCTGCCCAATTGAGTTGCTTTGTGGGGTTACTTGCCGTTGGATGGCAAAGCTGAGTTAATTGAAGGGCGAAAACATGTTGCTCATCAGCGTCTGCAACTAATCGTACTAGTAGCCTAGTACTAGTAACAAGTGCATCGCTACTAGTAACAGGTGCATCGCTACTAGGAGCAAAGAAGCTACTAGGGGCTCCTGGCCGTACTACTAGGAGCAAGGGCATCGCTACTAGGAGCATCAACCTCTTGGCCTTTTGGATGCACTCGATCGATCCCGCCCTGAGTCTTGGACAACTTGGAAGCAATCTCGGCAGCAACCTTTCCTCGGAACGGAGTAGGGAATAAAGCAAAATAGAAAGGAAAAGGATACATCGTTAAATTCTTTCTTTAGTCCAATCTTTTGTGGTTGAGTAGCGCAGATCCACTTTGGAACTTGTGCACACCACTGGGATACAGATGAATTGTACGCCAGACTTGGTATTGTCAAGCCACAAGTACAGCTCCATGTCCTCAGACTGAGATACCTCTCTCATCTTGTTGGAGCAGCTGACGATGCCATGTGGGCCCTGCTACAACAGTCTCCCACCTGGTGGCAATCACTTGAAAAAGCCATTGAGTGGCTCCAACTCCAAAAGCGGCATCGTCTGCCCTTTGGACCACTTTTACAGGATTGGGAGCAATGGAAGCAGTATGTCGCTGATTCGCCCAATCGCTGGAAATCACACATCACCAAGGCTGCCCGACATGCTATCAAGCAATGTCAGCTGCAGCATGAATGGAATGCTTGGCATAGCGAGGTTGTTTCAACTTTTGTACAACTTGGCGGTGCGAGCCTTCCTGCTCATCCTGACCAACAACGATTCGAACATTTTTGTATTTGCTGTTCTAAGCTGTTTGCTTCCAAAGCAGCGTGGAGTGTTCATGCTTTCCGTGCACATGGCAGAGTGACGGTTGCGAGACTTTTCGCATCAGGCACTCAATGTGCCGCATGTCTCCGGACTTATGGTACATATACTGCCCTAGTCAACCATATCACGCACAGTGTTTCATGCCAGGATCTTCTGCGAAGTAAACATTTGAGGGTAGCCCTTGAACCCGGCATCAACAGCCGGGTCGAGCATCGTACGCGGCCCTCACTCTTGGCACCACCGCTGCAGGCAGAGGGACCGCCTTTGCCATTTGGTAATGAGACACCGATGATCTGCTTGACTGAGGCCCACACTGCACTTTGGGAGGCATGGGATGTAGCGACGTGTCAGCACAATGTGCATATCCATGTTGAAAATACAGTTGAAGCGCTCAGACAGGCGACTTTAACCACCACACTACATGTGCAAGAAGTTGTAGCATTGCTTTTGCATTGGGGCGAAGAGAAATCTGCGAATACACCTGGACAGAATTGGCCTGAAGTTGTGGCAAGCTACAGTAGCCAAGCATGTGCAGAATGGTTCCTCCAGACCCCTGATGGACAAAGTCCTACAAAGGATGATCCTCACGCTGTGCTTCTTGCGTGGATGGCTCAACCACTTCTGCATCATGCGCAAGTGCCTCTGCCTCTCCGATACCGCCCAGTAATGGTGGCTCATTTCTTTTCTGGTCATAGACGACCTAACGACCTCCAGGATATGCTAGAACGGTTATCACTGGGACGCCATGAATCATGGATTCTCAGCATCGACATTGTTTTCAGCGAATCCAAAGGCAATCTTGCCGACCCAGAAATCTTCTTGAAGATCAAATCTGCATTTGCCCATGGCCTGCTTATTGCAGCATGGGCAGGCCCACCATGCGAGACGTGGAGCAGAGCCAGACTTCATGGTGCCGAGGATGGCGGCCCACAGATAGTTCGAACAGAACAGGAGTTACAGGGTCTGCAGACGCTCACCCTTCGAGAAGTAGAGCAGGTGCTCATCGGCAACTGCCTTCTGGGCGTGACAATACGTTTGGCAGTCGTCGCATACTTCTATGGCACATTCTTTGGCATTGAGCACCCAAAGGAACCAAAGGAAGCCAATGCGGCGAGCATTTGGAAGCTGTCGGTGATTCGTTTCCTACTCTCCTGCAATGCTGTTAACTGCCATCATATTTACCAGGGAAGATACGGGGCCCCGTCCCCAAAACCAACCACCTTCCTGCTCGTCCATGAGCCAGCCAACACTACACAGCTTTGGCAGAGATTCTGTACCAGTGCCTCTCTTCCTACCACCTGCTCTATTGGCAAATCTGCCGATAACAGTTGGCAGACGGCAAAACTCAAAATCTACCCGCCAGCGTTGTGTGAGGCCATTGCCAGCGTGATTGGATCTTACGTTCATCACCGACAGAGTAAGCCAGTGTTGGAGGAACCAGACAAGAGTTGGGAAGAGTTCTTTCAGGATTTCCGGGTTCCCATTGCAACAGGCAAAATGGGACCGGATTTCCACCCTATTAATTCAGTGCATGCCAGTGAAGCCACTGGGCGACCATTCGGCTCTAGCAAAGTGCAAAAAAGTGCTTTGGGGCTTGGCAACCAGACTTAGAGGATGGATACTACCTGCTCGTCTTTGAATTCCCGGTTCAAACAGCAGGATCGAACTGAACCGGTCTGAAACTTGTTCAACACTTCGTTGTGTGGGGACCAAATTGCATAATTACTTGCTTGCATGTGTAATGAAACTTGACACCACTTATATATATTTACCTTGAACAGTCTCACCAATCCTTTTGTGTCCCTAGAACAAATGCACAGAATGGCCTTTCACCGAGCCAGCTATCCGGAAGATTCCAAGATCTATGCCGGTTCTTCTTAGGTGCAGAAGGAATCTAAAGTCTGCACCTGATGCTGGGAAATCTTTCCAGGCTGGCGTCATCTCCATGAAGCAAGCAGCATAGTTGGCGCACATACCCTGGGTTCAAGTTAAACAGACAAAACAAGTTGGTTTGTCAAACATAACTACTGTAAACAATGACAATGTTCTATCTCATACCCCGTATTCAAGCCACTTCAAATTGAACTGGCAAGTCAAAGATCTTATTGACTTGGGTTCCACATAAGGAGGAATGAAGATGAATGAAATTTGAGCCTTTACAAAACACAAAAGAACAAACATGAACAGATTGGCACAGAAGCTGTGAGAAACTCTGCCGCGTTGCCAAATGCACCAAACTGGAATCATCTTGGGCTCAACAAGTTCTTTTCTTTTGGCTCAGCCGCGTTTCACTAGGAGCAAGGACGCTACTAGGGGCTCCTGGCATCGCTACTAGGAGCACAGAAGCTACTAGGGGCTCCTGGCCGTACTACTAGGAGCAATGTTCGCTACTAGGAAACACATGAATAGTGCGAGCGCGTCTTCACGGAAGCGTGAGCTATCCTGCGGCCAGTAGGTAGTAGCTTAAGTAGCTAACTCCCTGACTTAATTAAGTAGGTGCCTACTTAATTGAGTAGGAGTGGACAAACATGTTCATGTTTCTTGCGGTCTGACAACTGAGGTTCGTGACGATCCACGCTGTAGATGCCATCAACGCATTGTCCGTCTGTGTGTTCATGAGCCCGAATCGCGACCTGCGGGCGACAATAAACCCGCCTTCATGTATCTTGCTTATGGCCTTATGGCAACATTTGTGCGGCTTGGAGAAGTTCCTTAAATCTACTGTGACAGGATTGACAGTTTCACTCTGCTGGTGACTCTATCAGTCTACCACTGTATGTCTTATATTGCTGTCCTGGGATTTTCGGAGTTTGGTACGTAGCAACTACCGAAGAAACAGAGCGTGAGTGCACACAAAGCACACGGGTTCGTTACATGGACTCGTCTACTTTCTTGTTTTTGTACTTGTCATCTGTGGATGGCAGAAGAGGCAGAAGACACGAGCTGTAAAGGAAGAGGCACATCTGCTTTCTTTGCATCCTTCCTCTGGTCGGCCTTTGCTCTGTTTCATAATATCTGCTCGACGATTCCTCTGCTCTCGTCCTAACTGGAGGCATTTGCTCCTTTTTACTCACTGCAGGTAAAGTGCTAAGGTTTGTGTTTTGAACGCGCTAAATCTTCAAAGGAAACTGTTGGACTGCATGCGGAACCAAATCTCCATTTCAGCAAATCTATATATGTCTCCCTTTCATATGCCTGTCTGTCTGTGGCCTGATTCCTGAATTCAGCAACTTATTGACTGTAGAAGCTGTGTTGTACAAGACGGCCCAATGTTGGCCTGGCACCACCTTACACGCGAAGCACTTGAGGAGCTGGCTGCACAAAGAAGCGATTGGCACTCAAAGCCATCTGTGGGCACAAAAGCACCTGGACATATTTAAAAAAACAAAGAAAACTAAATGCACGTTCCCACAAGAAAAGCGTCACGAGACTTGACGGAAAAATGGGCCTGACCTGGCCAGTATCGAAACTTCGAGATCAAAATGGGTTCTGAGACAAAACTAGTCAGTGTAAGTGTAGTTGCGTGTAAAACAGTCTGTCACCCGTCCGCCTCACAACAAAGGCCCGGCACTTCAGGTTGAGGCTCGCCCAACGGTCCAAACTGGATGCAAATATAAAAGAAAAGTAACCACCTGTGACTCAGCGCTTGAACTTGACTTTGTAATCAAATACATCCTTTACAACCAAGTCTCAAGTTGGTGTACTGACACGCCTTTAGAAAATTACTGGGAAACTAAGGAGTAAATGACAACACTGATGCATAATGTGTTCTCATAACAAATACGTTTCTCGGGCAAGGAGTGTTCAAGAAATTTGTCAACATGCGTTTACAATAAAGTGATACTGAAACTGCCATTGCGCTCTATTGTGCTCTGAGTGCAAGCTTAAACAAGATCGTTCACACCTGGCAAAGGCCAGCACCTCAGCAAAACAGCTGAACGACTGTAGCTTCATGTTCACAAAAAATCCGGTACAGCACCCAACATCTCCAAGTTGCAAAATACTCACGCTGAAAAAAAACAATATATTCACTTGCACAAAACAAGTCTACACCATTGACATCGATGTCCCGGGTGCACTTTAAAGAAATTGCCAATTTGAGCACAAAGGAGCATCAAGAGCAGAATTGCCAATTTATGTACACTAGGGAGTCGCTTGCCTGCTTTGTGAGTCGCTTGGAGCCTGACAGCAAACATAGGGCTCGCCCGTCATCATCAACCTTTGCTTTCGGGAGCCGAGGATTTGGCCAGTTTAGCGCCTTTTGGACAACATGACAACATATTTCAAAAGAGGCCGGGATGCCCGGCAACTCATGGCGTTGCTTCACCGCGGCAAGCTGGCCCAACAAGCAGAGATTTGGATTCGGTAGCCTTCGACCTTAGCCTTACGGCCTTACATGAATGCTTCACAACCTTTCCTGAAATGACAGCAAATCATGGTTCGCCAGTCGAACTCCTCCGGTGTCCGCCGGTTCAGCCAGGCCGACACAGCAGCAAACACCGCCAAAAAGGCAATCGAAAGGACCTTATAAGCTGCAACCAGGCAGATGCCAAGCAATTGCTTCAAGAGCAACGATCAGTGGTTGGAACATGCAATATTCTAATACCAAAGAAGATCAATGAAGCATCAAGAAAGTGCTAGGCGCCAGACGTTTCATGGGGGTCTCATAGAGATCTACTTGCCACTCCCTGGAGGTCAGTGTCCAGCTTGCCAGCTGGTTGACTTACGAAGAACAAATGCAAGCGAAGCGTTGACAAATGCCGACTACGATTGTACGGTAAAAAAACGTAAAATCCGACAACTTGTACGTAGAGGCATCAAGACCAGCCAAAGTAGAAATCTATACCGATACGGTTCGAAACCAAAGTAGATATTGCATGATATTGCCAAATGGGGCTCGAAGTACTGCCCACCTGTTGAGGTAGGGAGCAATGTCAGCCTTCATCGACTGCATTTCCTCGGCAAAAACTGAGAGGCTTTGGAAGTTTGAGAGTTCAAACTGAGAGACTTAGACCAACTAGCGATGGCCTCCAACAGAATGCCGTGGCCTCCAACCTAAGAAGCGATGGCCTGCAACCTAAGAGCGATGGCCTCCAACCATCCTTGAAATTCAGTTCTGGAAGTTTGAGAGTTCAACCTGAGAGACTTGAGTTCATCCTGGATCTTTCTCAACCAGGCCAGACTGTTATTCTGCCATCAAGATGCATTGGAAGCGTAGGCCATCGCTTGGCCAGGGGGCAAGGCCACTATGCAAAGACCTTGAAAAGAACCTTGAAGCTTCTTGTTACTAGTAGCAAGAATGCTCCTAGTAGTACGGCCAGGAGCCCCTAGTAGCGTTCTTGCTCCTAGTAGCGATGCCCTTTGCTCCGTTTGTAGCGTCCTCTGAAGTTTGAGATCGGTCAGAGTCGTATGACGAGTTTGGCATCGTACGACGATTATGCATCGCATAATCCCTGTTTGCTTGCACATCATCGAGGTCTGTCGACTGATACTGTAGAGGATATTGGCTTCTCGTTGTAGCTCCGATGCTACTCAAGGACATCATCCAAGAATTCTCCTGTTACTGATTGCAAGCTCACACCTCAACCATTGTGTAGAATTCTTTGCCAAATGGACAGCTCTATGTGTGCTCACCTGATTACCATTGAGCAATGCGCTGCGGCAATGTTGGATACACAAATATGATGATTAGCTCCTCCTGGATTGCCAAGCTGTTTCTTTGTACGAAATTGGTTTGTGGAGTCAAAGAAGCAATGCGAATAGAATATATGAATCCTGGCAATTCTGATTCTCGGTGAGATACCAACAGTCAGGATTCTGATTGGAAAGTAATTCTTTCTCAAAGCTTGCAGCTTTCGTTCACTGAACTCATCGATGATGTCGAAGACCTCTCCGCACAAAAGCGCCACCAAGCGGCACAAAGCGGGTCGGTCGGTTCTGCTTTGGTCGGTGGTCGAGGTCTAAGAGGTCGCCAAGTCGGAGGTATGCACATTTACGTTCCTGATGAAAGCTCAATACCTCCTAGTAGCTTCTTGTTCCTAGTAAGGCCAGGAGCTACTAGTAGCGTCCTTGCTCCTTGTAGCGATTCCCTTTGTTCCGTTTGTTCCGTTTGTAGCTTCACGTTCCTGATGAAAGTGCCTAAGCTTAAGCATGCACGAGAGTTCACTGCTCACAGTTCACTGCTCACGTAGTATCATGAGAAAGGTCCTGGAACCACTGCTCACCGTGCAGGCTTCGATTCGAACAGGGCATGGCTCAAAGAGGTCAGAAGTCTCAAAACACAAAGATTTGGAGGCATCTCCAAAACCTCAAGCGAGCATAAAGGTGAGCACCCCTCTGCTTGTTTCTTTCTTCAGACCTTTAGACCATTTTAGACATGTCTTTATCGTGTCTCGTCTTCGTTCTTTCTCTTTTCCTTCCTTTGTTGTTTTCTTCCTTCATTCTGTTCTTGTCTTTGTGTCCTTACCTAGATTCAAGAGAAAGAAACATGATAAACATGTCTTGTGGGCAGTATCATCTTATCTAAGACCTGATGCGTTCTTGTTTCAATTTACTTGACTTAGAATCAGTAGTGATGCCAATACTCCTATTTAATCAAGCCTAGTAGTATGCAAGGGATGACCCTCATTAGAATATACTAGAATGGAGTAGTCAACCGAAAGGCCCATGCCTTACCAAACGGGCCTTGCTAGCATTCTTGCATCAGCCAAAACCAAAGATCTCACCAGCACCCGACATCCCTTTGAGCTCCTCTTCAAGGGTGTCCCGCTCTGGCACACAACGGCCCGGGATCTTAACCTCAGCATGTGGTTTCGTTAGACTTAAATCGGAAAAGTCAATAAGTGTCTCCTTTTGAATGCAATTATAAAATTATATAGATGAATTACATGTGAATCTGTTCGTGCAATGATTTCTATTTTGTGTATACTACGTACCTTGTGCTTAATGTATTCATCGATCCTGCTGGAGTCTTCCCTAAGCCACACTGAAGTCATTTCTTCGCGTTGTACCATGCCTTGTGGTACTCCACTCCATCGCAGCTTTGGAAGCCACTGTAGTACCTAAAGAACCATCCTTGCTGGAGAGAGTGCAATTGGTTCAGCCGCAATTTTCTGGGAGTCAATTGCACACAGGTGTCTTCACACCTCTTTACAATCTCAGCTTTCTAAGCTGGTTGCTTCCACCTGTCACTTGCCGCTTTCTCCCTGCACACACTCCATTTTTTCGGCGTTCTTGCCGCTTGACTTGCGCGTTTGCCTGTCCTCCCCAACACCAAGGCCTGCAAAGTGAGAGCAAAAGTTTGGTCTTGAAGATCAAGTGGTCACGCGAAAGCTGCCATCATATGCCATCATCATGCCAAGTTGGTTGAAAGAATTATGTCATGCACAAAATCACAAACCTATCACAAGAAATCCCTCCCTATCGGCCTTGAGGGCTGCCTCACCCATCTTCAACCTAACAGCGATGCCCTTTGTTACTAGTAGCGTCTTGTTCCTAGTAGTACGGCCAGGAGCCCCTAGCAGCATCCTTTCTCCTACTAGCGATGCCAGGAGCCCCTAGTTCACTCCTCTTGTAATTTGGCTTGAAGCAATATGCTGCTGTGCCCTTCTCTGCCATTGGCACCGCCCTATGCAAACAAACCAACACACCCGCGACACCTCCTCCACCTCTTCCACGGGAGCTTCAGCTTCTTCCTCCAGTGCATCAGCATCTGCACCTCCACCCTGCACAAATCCCATTGGGCTTCAAGTCGTGTGGAGCCAAAAACATACAATAGACATCAACGAACCGTTTAATAAACCATGCAATCCCGTTTAATAAACCTTGGCATTAACTATTGTGTCCAAAGGGAGCAAACGAGAATGGTACAGCCTCCTCAAGCACGTCTAAGTGATCTAAGTGCTCGGTCTCCATCTCCTGGCACCGCTTGAGATGTGATACTGCAAGGCAAAGTTCTCTTTCAGCCCCTAGTAGCGTCCTTGCTCCTAGTAGTAAGACCAGGAGCCCCTAGTAGCTTCCTTGCTCCTAGTAGTAAGACCAGGAGCCCCTAGCTGCTTTCCCAGAAAGCATTCTGTCTTGAGTGCATTGTGTTCTTTGCTATTGTTGTACTTGTTCTTTGCTTTTCGTTTGCTTTTTTTCAACACCTTTTGAACTTCACACCATTATTGCCTTTTTGTCGTGTTCGAACCAGCACGTGATATGTCTAAACATGTCCATACTGCCCAGACTTCATCTGTGGCCTCTAGTGCTTCCAAGTCTTCTTCTCCTTGGACTTCCTGCCACAAGCATCTAGGGAAGGTAGTAGCACAGTTATATAATAGCCTCCAACCTAAGAGCATGCCTCCAACCATAGCAATGGGAAGGTAGTAATACATTCACTTGCTACAACAATCGTAAATGGTGTAAAACCGGGTATTTCTCAGCCATAGGCCATAGACTTTAAGACCGATTTTGGCTTGGAGGATTCTCAAATGTTCTAAAAGTATTGACCCGTCTCATCTCAAAGCATTCCAAAAGTGACTGAACCCACTCAACCCACTCACCCTCAATCAGTGTCTCTGTAATTGAAAATTCGGTCGGCCAAACCCGCCTCATGAGGAGAAGGTGCGATGCTTGGGCTTCCTGGAACAATAGTAGCGTCCTTTGCTCCTAGTAGCGATGCCAGGAGCCCCTAGTAGCTTCTTGTTCCTAGTAGTAAGGCCAGGAGCCCCTCGTAGCGTCCTTGCTCCTATAAAATCCCTGCAAAACCCTCAAATATCTTCGGATCAGACTGAGTTCTGTCACTCGAACAATGTGAGAATGGCGCTAGTCTTTTTGAAGATTCGTCGTCATTTTTTCAACATGGGCTGCCCGGCTGCCATAAGTCAAAAGGAAATCCTTCCCTCAGATCAAGTCTGCACACGCATCAATGATTCCTTGCCTGCATCGTCATCCGTTTGCTCACTATGTTCATCTTTGTCTGGTGTTGGCTCAGCGGCGCCTGCGCTGGAAGAAAACATGGTGGCATGCTCCGGCGGAAGTGCCAAAATTTCTAGCATGCATCATTCCGCAAACACACCAGCCTTTTATGGCTGTCGAGAAGCAACACAGTGCAATACTTCGGTCCAAAACTGGACTACGATCCCTGCCTGGCACGACGAAGACTTCGGGTGAGCTTTCCTGGAAACATGCCGTGCTGGTTCGCTGGGTTGACGGCCGTCGCTAGTAGGTTGGAGGGAGAGGGCTTTCAAAAAGAATCTTAGGAAACCTTCTGCGCTCTTGTGGAAACCGTGGGAAGCAAAACGTTGAAAGCAGTCCACACTTCATCCAGATTTTGGGTCAGGTATGAGGCCTGGGAAAGTGTGCTTGTGCTAAGGGGACTTCACCAATGCTAATTTTACAACTGAGGTCTTCGCACGGCATAGACTTGGCGATCAACAGATTGATGGGAGTCACTCCGGTTTGCGCCTCATGTTCGTCTTCAGCCTCCATGTCCGAATCCGGTGAAGGTGGTGCTGGCACCTGCCACGAATTTGAGGTTACCAAGTAGAAAAAACAGGTTCAAGCTGATACGCAACCTGGAAGTGTTCATAAAGGGCTCAGGACAGATGACAATAGAACTCTGTGACATTCTAGCTGACCTTGGCCGTCACTGTCCATTCTCCGTCTTGACTGAAGAGGATTTCGTCATCATCTTCCTGGAGGGAGACGGCTTCCTTCAGCCTATCTGGACCACTAAAGGTTGGAAGGGGTTCGTTTACGAACAAGTCTTTCTGTCCTCGGTCTTCTTTAAGATGTGAAGCATGTACATGTCCTTGGGAAAGAGTGGTAATCCAAATCAGAGAATCAAAATCTCTAAGTGCTATAGCGGTGGTCTCCAACCTAAGAGCGTCCTTGCTCCTAGTAGCGATGCCCTTTGTTCCTAGTAGCGTCCTTGCTCCTAGTAGTAAGGCCAGGAGCCCCTAGTAGCGTCCTTGCTCCTAATAGCGATGGCCTCCAACCACTTTGAGATCCTTTGGGTGCAACGTCTCCAATCACAAGCTTCACCGAAAGACACTTTCGAAGTGAACCTTCGGAACGTGCGTATCTTCGATCGAAACTAACACAAACGGGCCCAGCTGGGCTTTCCGGACCTCGGGAAGACATTCCGAGTGAACCACTTACGAGTACAAGACCGTTCAAGGAAAATAGAACTGGCAAGGCTGCAAGAGTAAAAAGTGCAAAAAGAACATTGAACTGTTTTCGAAACGATAAAAAACCAAATAGAAACAGAATGTAATCGAAACATGTTGCCGGTTTCAGTGGATAGAGCCAAGCTGCAACAAACATGTCTGCAGGCTTCGCCATGATGGCGCACACGGGGCAGGTCCTGGACAAAATGCATCACTTCTTGCTGCTGGTAGCGATGCCAGGAGCTACTAGTAGCATCCTTGCTCCTAGTAGCGATGCCCTAGGCTTTCTTTTCTTCCGTGTATCGGTGTAGAAGTGCATCTAGCACGAAGTGTCCAAGTCTGAAGCTTGTGTAGCACCAACTGAGGCACATACCACCTCTTGTTGAAGGCCGCAATTGATCGATTAATCTCAAGATATGCCTGGCAGCTGATGCAGAGGCGTCAACCTTCGTCTGGATCTTTACAACCGATTCAGGAAACTTACCGGTACGTTTCCACCGGCATACCAAGCAAGAAGGCAGTTAGAAATGCGAGTAGCAATGCAGGCCAGCTACTTCAATTGCTACACTACGGATGCCAATGGCTTGTGGCAGCTTCAACAGTCGAGGAGACGGACAAAACCAACTTTGTCCGCCACCAGCAACAAACATGCTTCCAAGTTCCTCCGCATGAGAAAGCACAGACACTAGACTAGCCGAAGATGGTTGAAGGTCTGGTCCTTTCTAGAAAAGGGCCTATGTCGCCATCAAAGAAAACTAACAAAACCGAAAAGAACTGAGAAGAAAAAAATACATAGAGAGAAAGAGGGACGTTGAGCAACAAACAGAGTGACACAATGACTATCTGACTATCAACCGTCACTTTGCTCATGTAAAATGTCACTCGAAAGACTCCCGGACGAGGTCACTGGGCACACCTCCCGCCTTCAAGTCAAAGCACTGGAGGTGGGCGCACTTCTCTCCCCGCACAGGCGTGTGTATTCGCTGATGTGTCAGAGGACCTCAGTTCAAGAGTTGGCAATGGCCTCCAGAAGCGATGGCCTCCAACCTAAGAAATTAAGAAAATAACGCCAAAACACTGTATAGTATACTGTGTACTTTAAACAGAAAGGGGCGCTATGCGGGTGTGTGTTTTGCGGTGGTAATAAAAACACATGTTTTGTTGTTTTTTTTAACTTTACCTTTCATGGAACGATTACTTCAGTAACGCCCTGCTGACATGTAAGATGAATTGAATAAATGTGTTTGTTTCATAGAAAACATGTTTTATATATTAAAGTTCTATGCGGATGTCAGTTTTCTGCAGGTAATAATAAATATATGTTTCTAATATGTGTTTCGAATTGCTTCTCTCTCCGGTCCGTTAGCTAGACTCATGGTTTGTAGACAGAGTTGATTCTTTGCCAACTCCTTGGGTGTGTAGAAGAGGCCTCTCCATTTTGCCTTTGGTGAAAAATCATTCCATGCTTTTGCTTCAGTGTCGCATTGACACACCTCATGCATGGATACTTTGCTCCATAGTGTGGAAGTCCATATTCAACTGAATTGTGCTGGCAATCTGCTGGCATGCCATTATGATGAACCTCATTGCATTTTTGCAGATTGACTTGGGCAGCAAGTCCTTCCCTTTCAGGCGACAGTGCCTTCCCTTCCTGATCTGTTTCCTTAAGCTTCAAATCTGAGATCTTCTTCTTGGCCAATATCACTCAGTTGGGGATGGAACACAATAGAAAGCTTGACTCTTCCAGGCCAAGCTTCTTTTCTGCAGCAATCATGCTGTACATTGTCACTTGTCACTGTGTGAAGGCTGTCAGCCTTTGTAATGGTTTAGCTTCGAGAACGTGATCTATTTCATTCAAATGCTCTCCTTTGGCTTGCCTGTGTATGTCTTCACACGTGGGCATCCAGATCTTGATCTTGCCAATGTATGCCTTCACACATTGGCCTGAAGGGTTTCATCTGGACAATAAAAATAATTTGGAAAGAAAAAAGTGCGTTTGATAATCTTGTGCTTTGCCTCCCATGGTTCAAGTCACACTCACGTATCTACATAATAATGCGTATATATATATATACATATGTTGGTGTCTGTGTGTCTGTATATAAACACCTTTTTATTATATAAAAGGAAAGCAAAGCATTGCAATCGACTGCAAAAAATATGTTAGACTCGACTGCTAACCATCTGAAGGAAAGACCATCTTTGAACTCAATATCCAAGACCTTGTATACATATATACTTGTTTTTGTATAAACAAATTATGAAAATCATATTTTAAGAAATACAATATGGATATTTTGTGTTCAAATTATGAATCTTTAAGGAAATACAATATAGAGATTTTTGTATACAAGTATGAACATCACATAGTTTTTACAAAAAAAACACCGTAAAACACACACCCGCATAGCGTCCCACACTCACTTTAAAACGGTCAGTCCCTTGAAACATGTTTCCAGATTCCGCTCTCAATTTCCCTCAAAATCGCTACTAGGAACAAAGGGCATCGCTACTAGGAACAAGGGTACTACTAGTAGCTCCTGGCATTACTACTAGGGACAAGAAGCTACTAGTAACACGGGCATCGCGACAGTTCTGCTCCCGCTCCTTTCGCTAGTAGCTTCCGTTTCTCCGCTACCTTCAGCCACTTTCAACCTACCCTACCCGGGCCTCTTACCCGACTCTTCCCCCAGTCACGCCCACTTGGAGCTCTGGCAAGTCAATCGGCACCGATTGGATCCCTCCGTTTCCACCTGGCGACGTCCCCCAGAAGGGCTCCTACGGCTTCAACCTGCTTCAAGAATCACACTGAACGAGAAACGTGTTGTATCCAATGGGTTCTTTGTGGACAAGATTCAAAGTAGATGAGGTTTACAAGGTGCCCCTTTAAGAGGGCCGTAATCATTCTTCATGTTTTCAGATGTTCCAGTGAAAGCAGCTGTGAGATGTTCTATAAGCTCCAAAAGCAGGACGCCATCCATATGGCCTGATCGAGTTGCTGAACACTCCCCACCTCCTCCGACAAGCTCAACAGCTTTGAGTTCCAAAGGAGTTCGCGCACAAGTTTCCGCCCCTCCTCTGGACCTCAGGAGACAATAAATAAGTTCGTGTTTCTTTTGGTATGTTAGGAAATTTTGTTTTGGACACTAGTTATGTTCCTTGGTTGACAAAGGAAGCAGCATCTGCTCAGGTTGCATCCTCGTGTTGTTGAGTCTGCTTTGGACAGCTTTTTTGTGCGTGTGCGTGTGTCGGGCAGACTGAAACAAGTACGCTTGTGATCTAAGCCACTGAATATGTACAATGACATATGCTATCTCTTCTCCAGTATCCTCCTTGCCACCTCTCCAGCTGTCTATTTCATGCTTCTCGGAGGTCGTTTGCTGGGTGCTGGGCTCACCAAACGAACTGCTTTCCGCATCTCAAGCACCTTGGTCTCGACGAATTAGACCTTGAAGTAGCGTCCTTTGCTCCTAGTAGCGATGCCCGGAGCCCCTAGTAGCTTCTTGTTACTAAATAGTATGGCCAGGAGCCCCTAGTAGCGTCCTTGCTCCTAGGAGCGATGCCCTTGGACGAAGTTTCCGTAAAAATCGAACCGAATCAATAGTGCGAGCGCTTCCGGCGGGGGGAGCTTCCAATGTTTTTGTTGAGCTATTCTGCGTCCTAACTAGTAGCGATCTAGTCTCCTTACTGAATTAAGTAGGGAGGCCTGGCCTCGGACTCTCAAGTTGTCGCACCAAGATCAGGATTGACAAGGCACACTTTGTGGCTTGACTCGGACTATGGCAATGCCAAACCTGAGCCAAATGCAAGCATCCAAAAGAAAGATAGCAACAACAGTACAATGAACTGGCAGAGGCATTCTTCCTTTGTGTCTCAAATCTACTTTCCTCTCGTGATTACATTCTCACCTCTCTCCTCCATCACATGACTCATAGTCCAAACATCCGTTAGCAAAATACTCCACTTACTTACTTCAAATCTCAATCTGAATAGACTGAATTTCCAGCTTACAGACTGACCAGGTTTAGATCCCAAATGCCGGACGAAACCTCTGAAGTGTGAATCCATCACGCATCGAGATCTTCAACTCATTCACCATGTCTGACTTTAGGCAGGCCGAAATCCTGGCAGACCATCTACCGGACATCACAAAAAGAGTCGTGGTTCAAGAATGAACTCGTGTTCACAACATGTTGCGTTACGCATCGTAAAATGCATCGTAGGAAAACCTAGTGGCACCTGATAACCCACCCAACGAATCCAAACGATGGATGATGGATATTGAAAAACAGCAGCAACAGCGATTGTTCGAGAAGAAATGTACGCCATACAAAGGGATTGAAGGAAAATTGACATGATTGATTTTTTTAGCACTGGCCGTCAGGAGCTCCTTTGTGGAGCATCTCGGCGCTTATGCCCCTCCTTGGGAGCCTCCACTTGAAAGGCCTGCAAAGGGCGATGGCCTCCAACCAATGGCAATGGCCTCCATTAGACCTTTGTATTCTTTTTGGTCTCTTTTTTCTTTAGACCATTAGACCTTCCTTTCTGTCCCTTTCTTTCCTTTTCGTCCTTTTTCTCTTCATCTTGCTGCTTTGAGCCAATTCTGCAAACGGCGCAGGAACCCTCCCATTGGCCTTCAAATTTGTTGACTGAACCAGTTGGCCCAAACTTCTTTTTGGTATGTTCCATTTCTGAGGCTGAAGTTTCTCCTTTTGCTGGGATCGATCATAGGAAAACACCGGAAGCACAAAATGTCTGTATCAAGGGTAGTCGTACTCAATTTGTGAAACTGAAAAGTACCCAAAGCTGGGTCCTGCCCTGCATGTTGAAATCTTGCAAGACTGGAAGGTGTTCGCCAATTTGTTGAAGTCTGTGTTAGAAAAGCTTTTGTAAACCATATTCTTATGAGCAAGCTTCATTCAGAGTGGAGCGATATGCGGAAGCACAAAGTGATTGTACTCAACTTGCCATGTCCATGTCTATCCAAGGATCATTGTTGTACCGGGTGGCAAATGACTTGATCCACAAAAAAAATCGCTACTACGAGCAAAGGACGCTACTAGGAACAAGTGCATCGCTTCTAGTAACAAGTGCCTTACTAGTAGTAACAAGAAGCTACTAGGGGCTCCTGGCATCGCTACTAGGAACAAGGACGCTACAAGGAGCTACTAGGAATCAGATCACCATGACGACCTTTCCGGACTTCCCCTAGTAGCGTCCTTTGCTCCTAGTAGTAAGGCCAGGAGCCCCTAGTAGCTTCTTGTTACTACTAGTAAGGCACTTGTTACTAGAAGCGATGCACTTGTTCCTAGTAGCTTCTTGTTCCGAGTAGTAAGGCCAGGAGCTACTAGTAGCGAACATTGCTCCTAGTAGCGATGGCCTCCAACCTACTTGCGATGGCCTCCAACTAGTAGCTTCTTAAGGCCAGGAGCTCTGCAAGAAGTTGGAAAAGTTTTCTTTCAGCGTTCCCACCTGGGTGCCATTTGCCCACATCGTCAAGCTGTGGGGCCAGCTTTGCTGAGTGTCACAGCAGTCCTTGGAGCGAGCAGCCATGCCCCCCTGTGTCTTCATGTTGAAGTCTTTAGGCCATCGCTCTTAGGTTGGAGGCCATCGCTAGTAGGTTGGGAAGTCTTTTGGCGCAAGAACACGCAAAGAGGCACAGTTGCAATTCGATTAAGGCAAAACTTCGTGGGAAGAAGAATATCCCCTCGGCACTTGTCACTCAGTCGCTAAACCCCAAGCCCCGCAAGAAGTCTAAGTGGCCAGATTCAGCATGCGCACATCAATCTCTTCTCCCGCCTTCCGCCATTTCCTTAGATGAAAAGAAAGAGATTGCGTCACACCGGTTTGAATGAAGGTGGCTTCTGTTGCTCCCAACTTGAACCATTGTTTTGCCAAGCGACACCAAGTTGGGCATATTCAGCCTGATACGAACGGTTGCTTCACCAGCAGCGTCTTCTGGAAGAATTGGCGGTTGCAAGACCATCAACTTCCTCAGACGAGGCTCGGGCCCAGAAGCTACTAGCAATAAGGGCATCGCTACTAGGAGCAAGGACGCCATTAGTAGCTCCTGGCCTTACTACTAGTAACAAGAAGCTACTAGTAGCTCCTGGCATGGCTATTAGTAACAAGAGGCAACACTTGTAGCTTCTCTACAACCCCCACCCCCGCGGCCTTAAAACAAAAAATCGATCCAAGAGGAGTCCACACAAGTCCGTTAAGCCTGAGCTTCAGAAGCCCCTTCTCGTTCTCACGCATGGCATTGAAAGGGTCCATCTCCTTAGCACAGCAGTGTATGTTTTGGCGACGGGCCCATACACTAGAAGCAGCATACCTTCACTGGGGCGGCGGGAGGATTCTTTGCAAAGGGTGCAGCCGCCCCCAAAAAAGCTCGCTCACATTGCATGCTGCTGTCAGTGATGAAGTCAACATTCCATTGAGTGCAGAGTAATTATATATTGGCCTCATTGGCCCCTCAATTCTGGTGAGCATCCCGCAAACGGCAGGGCGGGCAAAGAAAGGTGCCATCCTGCACACATGAAGTGTCTCGTCCATCCTAGTAGCTATTTGCTACAGTAGTTATTTGCTAATTACTAGTAGTAAGGCCAGGAGCTACCACTAGCGTCCTTGCTCCTAGTAGTGATTCCCTTTGTTACTAGCTAGTTGCTAACTTGTTAGACATCAATGTAGTCGTCAAGACACACGAAGCGATGGCGACGTCTGGCCTTGAGATCCGGGATGCGACGAAGGTTGGAACTCTGTTGGCATTTGCGACAGATCAGGGCGCTTTGATTGCGATGATAGCTTGGTCGCGAGTCCTGCAACTTGTGAAGATAGGTGTTGGAATATCCACCACAATTCATTGTAAGAATGCAGGACGCCTCTAGGCCAATTTCCATGCAAAAAAATACACTTTCGGGGGTTTCAAAAGCAACCTCTGACACTCAACGGTGCCATTGCCGTGCACCAAACCGCCCATGGCGTACCAGACACGGGCGCTTGGTCGCAGCAGCCATACGGCCGCGTTCGTGTTGTGCCACAGCCTGGAAGTCAAGGGCAGGTTTCACTCTGCAAAAGGTGAAAGGATACACACAAAGTACACAGCATCAAAAAGGATGACTCTTCTCTCTGTTCTCTTCTCGTCTCCTCTCAGCTCTTGATGGCGTTTTAAGCTTTGCTGAACCTTTGTATCTGTTCTTTCTTCGTTCAGGCCAATTTGCGTGGGTAAACCGGTAAACCGGTAAACCCAGTTCATTGTGCACGCTGTATCACAAAAAAAAACGACATCCGCTCTCAGTTCTCGTGCCCCTCCCCAGTCACAGTCAAGATCAAATGTTTATTCCCACCATGCCTTGTCGACCAGTTTGTCACTGGACTGTCGTTTTTGAGAGCTTTGCCAGTCTCAACCATGTTCCAAGTTGCGAAAGTATGATGAAAGTGATGACCACATTGTGAAAACAATGACTGTGCTGTGCGCAGTGGTGTGCGCTTGACAATGTTGTGAATGGAGTGATGTGAATGCGATGCTGTGAAGTGGATGCCACTACTAGTAACAAAGTGCATCGCTAATAGTAGCAAGTGCATCGCTATTAGTAGCTAATTTGCTACTAGTAGCAAGAAGCTCCTAGTAACAGGGTGCCTTACTAGTAGTAACCAGGTGCCTTACTACTAGTAGCAAGAAGCTACTAGTAACAGGGTGCCTTACTAGTAGTAACCAGGTGCCTTACTACTATAGCTAGAAGCTACTAGTAATAAGGAAGAATAACAACAAAAAATGAAAGAACCAAAAACTGCTCCGGTTGTCTGTCCGTAAGCACAAACCACCAATACCAGCAACAAACTAGCAACAAAGACACCTGAAACATGGGGTGGGGGCTATATGCACTACATAGACTACAGGCCTGACAAAAATAAACTTGGCTGAGACCAAGTGGCAGTGGCCGTTTCGAGCGCTAAAGTTTAGCTAAAGGTGTTGCTACCTGTGTCCAACTTTAAAGTTCAGCCAGGCACCTTCTTCTCTGCAGCCTTCTTCTCTGCAGCCTTCTTCTGAGCAGCCTTTTGAAGAGCTGCGGCTTTTTCTTTGGCCTTCACAGAAGTAAATTTCTAACAGAGGTGGCTGACTTGCCAAAGGCAAAGGACGAGATCTTTCGAATTATAAAATTCGGGCGAAATGTCTCTCAGACCATTTTCACAGTTAGCACATTGACTTGAGATTCAACCCATGTGAACAGCATGGCTTTAGTCCAAGCAGCTCTCTGCCGGCATTTTAAGCAGTAGCCGTCCTCCAGCGATGATGTATAGACTGTATCCAGTTGGAAACTGTATACAAGAATCAAGGAATAAATGAGAAACCGCAACAAACTTTGACAGTAACATGCTGTGCCAGTATCGTGTTGTAAATCAGAAGTGCATGCTACTAAGCTGCGTCCTTGAACTCAGCTTTGTAGCGAGGGTCATATTTCAGCCGACATTTCCGGCAAATCAGACCGCTGCTGCTGCGATGGTAGCTGGAGTGTTCCTGCGAGTCTGAAACTTTTTGTCTTTCGTCTGCTCTCGCATAAACAAGTGCATCGCTACTAGGAGCAAGTGCCTTACTAGTAGTAACAAGTGCCACGCTAGTAGAAACAAGTGCCTTACTAGTAGTAACAAGAAGCTATTAATTTAAAAAAGAAAACAAAAACAATCCGTTGAAGGACTCAACCGAACATTGTTACTACTAGCGTGGCACCTGTTACTACTAGTAAAAACAGAAAGAAATAAACAAAACAAACAGAAATGGTCTCCAACCCTAGCGATGGCCTCAACCTACCTTGTCTTAGGCTTGCTTGTTTATTTATTGCATCTAAGTTTGCAAGTATGCCCTCTCTGAAGAAAAATGTCAGAAACGGAGACTGACATGAACCACATGAACTTTAAGACTGGGGTCTTCCTTACTTACCTGCCAGATCCTGACACTCCTACAGTCACAGAATTTGTCTACATCTACAATCACGCTTTCCCATGTCCCCGCATTCCCCGGAAGCCGCTCCCCAGTGATGTTGCTTCTGGAGCTGCTATGCTGGAGTCCATGGCTATGGCTTTGGCCATGGCTATGGCTTTGGCCATGGCTATGGCTTTGGCCATGGCTGCTATGCCTTTGGCTGCCATGTGTCCCCTGGCCACTGTGGCCATGGTGGCTATGGCCCTGGTTGCCATGGCTGCCATGGCTTTGGCTGGGCTTCCGAAGCTCTCGCAGTTGTCCTGCCTCGACAGGAAAAAGCCGAAGCAATGGAAGGCACCAACACACCTTCTGTCAACGGGGATGTTCGGAATGTTGATGTGCTTTGAGCTGCATCAAAATCATTCTGGGGCACATTGGCTGAAATTTAACGTAAACATCTCCAAAACTAAGTTTAGCTCGTCCAGCACAATACCATCAAGGCAGTCATGCGCGCCGTCGAAGGAATTGCACCTTGAGTTCGGCTGCCTTCTTAAGGGCCGCAGCCTTTTCTTTGTTCTGCGCACGGCCAAGACATGCATGAAGAGAGATGACAAATGACTCGAAATCTCATGGAACCATGGATAGGATCAATCCCAAGAAGCAATCGTGGACAATTTTATTGAAATGGATCAACTGATCCATTTTCTTGGTTAAGGAGTCTATGGGTCCGAGAAACAATCACTGAGGGATCTGCCACATACAGTGACAGGCCGAACAAACTTAGAAAAACACTTGATTAGTTGCTTGTGAACAGCTTCTTGTTACTACTAGTAAGGCACTTGTTACTAGAAGCGATGCACTTGTTTCTAGTAGCTTCTTGTTACTAACTTTCAAACCCGTCAGTGTTGGGCCTTCTGGGCTGCTCTGAGCGCCTCGGCTTTCTGCAAGGCCTCGGCTTTGCTCGAGCGCCAAGACTCGTGAAGCACCTCCCACCGGGCCACCGGGCCTGGTCCACTGCATCGGCCTTGCGCTTCGAACCTGAAAGCGAAATGGAAAGCAAAGCCTTCAGCGCGAAAAATAAGAGGACAAAGTTGTTAAAAGGGGAAGGGTTGCGGTTACGCCATGGGGAGGAGTAAGTAGGTGAGTGTGAGCAAGCAGCCTCCAGAGAGTAGGACCACTAAGCTCAAGCAGTTTCTCAGGCGTCAGGCAGGCTAAGGCTCAGGCTTAATGATTTGGTTCCTAGATTTTGAGCGAACTGAATGCTCAAGAGGAATGTGTTAAGAGACTTCTGGGGAAGTTCAAGACTAAGACGGAAAGCCAGTAAGCCAATGCTTTCGCTAATCTTCCTGTGTGCTTTCCGGCTTATGCCCTTGTCTTGGCAAAAGCAATTAGTAGCGTCCTTGCTCCTAGTAGCGATGCCCTTTGTTACTAGTAGCGTCCTTGCTCTTAGTAGTAAGGCCAGAAGCCCCTAGTAGCGTCCTTGCCCTTGTATGCCCTTTGCCCCCACAACTCAAAGCGACTCAGCTCTCTAAGCGTACCATTGGTTGCATGCATAAAGCTCATGGCACAAGTTGGTACAGGTATCAGCTGAGATTGAAGTGGCTGTTGTGCTGTTGGGCTGAAGAAAAAGCTCGAATCTGATTTCTGGTCGTGACTTGCTTGAGTGGTAGCAATGATTACTAGTGACTCTAGCATGTAAAACGTCTCTGGCTCTGTCTGTGTCCTGCTGATGCATGTTTTGTTGATGTTGGTTGATGCCATGAACCAAGAAAAGCTGCTGAGAGCATATCTTGTTTCATGAAACCTTTCCCACTTCTCCAAATGATGCCTGAAGCATCTCTTCGATCACATGTCGGGTACGACATACGACTCATAAGACTGCTGAGATCTCATGCGCACTTGGAGGTATTGACCTAAGCTGCAAGTGCGCGCTTGTGTGATGTCAAGATTTCTTCGCGAGACTCAAAACCAATTCCTCTGAGATCTTGACCAGGTCAATCACCAACCCCAATGGCGTGCCTTGCTCATCACAGCTTTGCAATAGCTCCTGCAGTTACTGTTCCAAGCTTTTCTAATCATAAGACATCATCATAAGACTGTTTTGTTTTCGGTTGTCGGATTCATTCATTTTTTGGGATGACCCAAAGAACCAACAAACCAGCTCCTCTTCAGGCTCTTGGTATACCCAGCTACTTTGAGTGTTCCCGGTATGCTTTGTTATGCTCGTACCGTTCAAAACTGTCGAGGCACAGTCCTGCTTACCAAACCACTGGTGGTCCTGAAGCAGGGTCGGTTGCGATATAAATTCAGCCTGAGACAGCCTGAGACCTTGATCATAGATTATCCGTGACAAGGCACCACGATGCACCAAGTGTGTTCTGCTACCATTTCTGCCAAGTGCGCCTCGAGCATGCCGTTCTGGTATGCGCAGTCCGCCAGCCAGCCCTGGTTGGATTCGATGGACTGGAAAAGTCTCGTTATGTTCCACGAGACTCAATGAGTCAGCTCATAGACTCATATACTTGTACACAGTTGAATTCGGATGAGTAACAGAGTTTCCATATCCATTCTCTATGTAAGAGCTGGCTCCAGTCATTTCAATATAGCTTCAATCCAAATACAAACCTTCGCCACCTCAAACGGAGTCTTGCATGGCACAATTGGCGTCTCTGGCACATTGTCGCCAACATTGCTGCACCTTGGCACCAGGATGTGCTGCAAATAGCAACTTCCACAACAAGCTTTCCTCTGCACTTATTGAACTGTGATAGTGAAGCTGTGAAAAGTATCGCATGAAGTTGATAGCATGCATGGCCGATGACAGTACTATCAGAAAACAATGTATATTACAAGGCATGGAAATTTCTTATGATTTACAAAATGAAGGGTCCAAACAAATATGCAATAAATACAGAAGGCAAAGGTCTCTTTGGTCTCTTGAAAGCGCCCTCACCTTCTCTTGATCCATTTAGAGCTCTTCTACTTAGACCCTTCATTGGCACCAAAATCTTGGCTAAGCCGGCTCCAGCCATTGTTTGATGTCGTCCTCATCGTGTTGACTAATGCCTCATCAGCAAGCATTCCAAACAAGCTTACAGTTCTAAGTTCTACTGCATTCTACAAGATTCTACAGGCACTTTGCACTGACGGGCCTTTCGGTAGTGAAGGTAGTAAGGAAAGCATCTTGCCAATAGTTGGTTCTGCAGGCAAATCATTCCGGACCTGGCCTCGTAGTAGAGGGTCCGAGGGACATTTGAAGTCTCAAATGTTCTTTGATGGATAAATGTTGGACTTCTTAGCATGCTAGAAAACGAACCACAAGTTGCCATCGGTCAAACCGCCTTGAACTTATTTCGAGTCAAGGGTTTGGTGTCCACGGGCCTCCATTGTTCCAGCTACTCCACCTCAGTTGTCACAGATAGCATCCTCCCATGAGCCTCATTCCCTCCACGGGCACGAAACTATGACAATAGACAATATAATATATCATAAACATATAGAAAAGTGATTGATAGGGCTTCTTGAAAATCTCGTCAATAACTGTTTTTCAACTGGCCAACACCAAAGGACCTGTGTCCAAAGGAAACTACACAGCCGGTTTGCATCTTTATCCTCGAAATCGGGTTTGTCTTTGTGGGCCGTTGCATTGTTGCAAGTTGTAGTGCCAGGACTTCTGTTGGACGTTTCAGATCGCACGTTAAGAAGTGAAAGAATGAGTGTTGGGGTAGTACCAAAATCGTTCTCACAAGTGCTAAGGCGTTCAGATCTAGGGCCTCAAAGAAAGCATTCTGAGTGTTCGATTCAACCTAAGAGCGATGGCCTCCAACCTACCTGCGATGACCTCCAACCTACCTGCGATGACCTCCAACCTACCTGCGATGGCCTCCAACCTACCTGCGATGACCTCCAAATCGTCTTCAAATTGTTGCTCAAGAGGCTCTGATCTCGAGCCATCAGACTGTGCTGATCGCCATGAGGAGTTGCTGCCCCAGCGAGCAAGTTCCTGTCTCAGAGTTGTATTGTCTCTAAATCATGAAACATCATGAACATAAATTGTATATATAAATATAGCGACTCGTCAATGCTGAGTTGCTGACATGTAATTATGTGTTCAAGATCGTCTAAGAGTATTCTATTTCACCAACTCCATCCTTGACGTGGTGACATGGTTTAAAAGACATGAACTTTCGCAAGTCGCTATGCAGCCAAGAAGATTGCTCACTAGCAACAGGCGACCTTTCCAACCGCCCTCAGAGTCCTGTGTTTGCCTTTAGTTTCTGTTTCGATCGAGAGCCAGCAGTCCGACCTGGGGTGCAGGTGGCCACCGACGCTTCGTCGGCTGCTCATGGTCCGAAACAGCCTGGCAAAGAAAAGACGCAAATGCATGGGTCACATGACACAGGTGCTTTTCTCATGCTCCTCTCACGGTTCACAATGTGAGTAGGACGACACCGAATCTCAAGTGAACAGGATCAGTGTTGCTGTTTGTCGGGTTCTCAAGGAGATTTAGGATGCTTCAGTGCTCAATCGCTATAAATTGTTGAAAAGAAGAAGGCAATTGTTGATAATTGTATATTCATAGAACAGCTTCGCAGTGGCTTCAACTGCCTCAACCATCTTGCCCTGTAAGTTGCAGGAAAGGTGAATTGTTCCAAAGAAAGCTGACAAGAAAGGAGAACCA
>CAXAMN010016302.1:105658-127700 GCA_963970005.1 Durusdinium trenchii | reverse complement strand
CACAGCGAGCCTCCCCTATTCGCGCTTTCGAGACCAAACGCCCCCTCTGAATCCCTATTAAAAAACACTTTTCTTTCCTTTCTTGCACCCATCCTGCCTCCGAACACCTGACCCCGCCACAGCTTTTCCCCATCTAATTCTGTATCCCTGGAAAGTTTTCCATGGCACAGCCGGAGGGTAGGACCCTGCCGGCAACTCCCTATTCCCTTACGCGCTCCCCCTTGCTTCAACCGGGGTCGGCGGATATATACCACCAGATTTGGCGAACCTGGAGGTGCGTATGACATAGAACTCCCTGGTCGCTGGTCTTAAGCCAAAAGGCCGTGAAACACCCATATGGCCGTGAAAAAACCCTATGGCCGTGAAAACCACCCATATGGCCGTGAAAGGCCCCTGCTTCAGCTAGCTTTGCTTTGCGCAAATGCGCTGTCAAAAAAATTGTAGCTTGTGAGAGCTATACTTGGGCCAAAAAAGAAAAACTGTCAGCGGAACGTTTTAGTTTATTTTGGGGTAGCAGGGGGTGTACAAAACACACACACACATGCCACACTAGTATAGGTTGGCCGGTTGGTTGGTTCCTGTGCCTTCTCCACCAAAGGAGTCTATGGGGTGCAGCTGTGCTGCTTAAGATTTCTATGAAAAAGTTGAAGCTCTAAAAATACAACCCGTCAGAAAGGTTGTTAAACACCACCAGCTTTACAGACCCAGGTTGGTGTCCGTCTGAATCGGCATTCGAACCTGCCGGTTTTCCTGCGCATCAAGCTCCAAAGTGGGCTTCAGGGGCGAAGCACGTGAAAGCTCAGAGAGCTGAGGAAGGAATCAGCCAGGTACAGCACTATATTTACCTATAGGCCTATGGATATATAGGCAGTGCGCTGCATTTACTCTAGCTGTAGCTCTTGCCAAAACATATCTTGAATTGCAAAAACATATTTTTAATTGTTTCAACATGTTTCAACTTTGTTCTTTGTCAAAGCGTTGTCGCCTGCGGTGCTATGCTCCCCTATCTGGTATGCAGCTGGTGCCTTTTTATGGATGGTCTCCGAACGTATTGAGGCGCCGCTGTCTGATTAGTTTCCTGTTGTGGATCCTTAGCTGCTAGATGCTGCTAGTATAGCTGACCACTTCCTTCTGGCTTGTGAAACGTTGGAAGTCTGCAAAGCAGGTGGATCTCAACATGGCTTTCATGCGCGCACCAATGAAAACATGTAGCATAGTGCAGTAAAGGAAAAGTGTCTTTACATTAGTCCTGGAGAAGCTAATTCTTCCACACCACGGATCCACGCTTGGTCGCAAGCGGCGCCCGTGGAGATCTCACACATCTTCCCTGCGCGCAAAGGTGCTGGGCAAACACAGGCCAACGTGCTGGCGTCTGTATTGCAGGCAGGGTCAGTGAAATCTTGTAAGGCCACCTTGCAAATTCTCCCCTGCATTGGCCTATTTGGAATTGTGAGATTGAACATGGCCAAAAATTATCGTGATCCTATCCTTGTCAAAGCTCTGATCCAGGTGAACTATGTCTGATCGAATCTGGAAGAAGATACAAGGTGCAACCTGTTTCCGTGGGTGGGCTTGCCAGGAGAGTTGTGGACAGTCCCACACTATGTTGCGAGCAGGAGGTTTGGACTGCAGCCATTTGGCTTGGGGTGTGCCAGGGTCCATGGGTCGGCTCAATAAAGTGCTCAGGGAGCACCCTTCTCGGCATGTGGCCTTTGCGGCTGCTTTCGAAGAGAGTGAGCAGTTGAAAAATGTTTTTTGGCAATAGAGTGGGGGCGTGTGGGTTCAAGACTGTATGAGACTTGTTTTCTTTGAGTACTTTGGTCTCACCAAAACTTAGACACGCCTGTTGCTTTCGCCTAGGCTGGACTTGGGTTTCTCCATGATCATTCTGGGAGATTGTTCACCAGGGGTACTATCACTCTCTCGGATGTCTCCATCAACAAAGAGGCTTGGGCTGTCCATCTTTGGTGATGCATGCACCCAAGCGCCATACAGCCTTCCCTGAAAACTAGGTTACAAGTCGGATGCACAGCACTGGTTATGTTTCTTCTTCACTCTCTCTTGCGCTATCCCTCATGCAGGCGGTGCTTGCGATCTTCCGAGGATTGAAACGCTATGGGGGTGGAGGAGCAAGCTATAGGTTGAGCCAATATGAAATCAAGAAAAGCATTTTGCTCTTTTTTGATCAAGGGGGCCTATGGCCAAAAGGATTGCGCTCGTCCATTCCGGCTTGCGACGAATGGGCCATGAAAACAGCCAAAGGTGTTGTCAAACTAGTTGCTTGCCATGGTTGGTGGAAGTTTCATATGTAAAACAAGTGATGAAGGGTACCTTCTTTCAGAAAACGCAATCCAAACCAAACCCGTTGAAGCCCAAAACCGTGTAGCCCGGGTGTATCCAAGGTTAGTCGAATGAGGAGGCTTATGAAAAGGGCCAAGTGTTCCAAGAGGAAGCAGCTGAATGAACTTCGCGATGCCATTTTGGAACTTGGTTTACCTGAAGCTGCCCTACAACCAGAGGTAGCCCTGCTGCAACACACAGTCACCCTTATTCAGAGTGGAGCCGGGCATCATCCCAAATCTCTCTTTGGTTTACAATTGACAGGGTGGATGTTGGGGAAGGTGGAAACCTTTGTTGGCCACCCAGGCCAATGACGATGATGATGAGGACGACGCTCCCGACCCGGACGTCGACGAAGACATCTCTGCCCTGAGCGCCTCCTCTGTGAAGCCCCGGCCTGATCTTGGCCGCCTGTGTCCGAAGGATGCGATGCTTTCAAGGGCTCTTCAACAGGTGTGGGAACAAAGGGCTAGGGATAGTGCGTCTACTGTAAGCACAGCGGCCCCGTCATCAGTGGCTGTTGGATCATCATCCCCATCTGCGTGTTCTTCAACACCATCACCGAGGGTACAGGAAGTCATTGCACATTTGAGGAAGCTACAGGTAGGTTCAAGGAAGACTGACGGTGACAACAACACTGAGCAGAAGCCTGTGGTGGTTTGTCAGGGTAAGCCACAGACCAACCGGCTTTGTTGCCGGATTTTGTTTCGCAGAACATATTTTAGCAAGCCTTTCCATATCCGGTCCGTTTCTGATTGTGGTGGTTGATGTTGACCCTTTCCTCCTGGAGACTGACCCCAAAAGCCCCCCCAAAAAGCTAATGTACTAAATAAAGAGAGAGAGAGATGTATATATATATATATATATCGTGGCCCTTGAAAGGAACTTCACTCAATAATATTAATGGATATGTTTGTGGGTCTCTGCCGTTTCACCTATGGCTCAAACTTTCTACGCTGGACCGAGGTTGTAGCATCTTTGGAGGAGAAGTTGAAGCAAGGGAAGGGTCAACCTGCTGTAGCTTTTCCAGTGTCAGCGCAGTACAAGAAGTCGCAGGTGGTGACTGACCCTGGGAAGGGTGAGGGTGGAAAAAAGAAGAAGCCTGGAAAAAAGAAATTGAAAAAGAAGAAAACCAAAGCGGTACTTCCAGCTCCATCGGAGGCGAAGCCCAGAGAAATTGAATCTCCCACTCCCACTGTTTATGTCCCTGGTGAATATCAAAAGATCCAGGCCCAGTTTATCCAAGACTTTTTGCAAAACGCAAACACTGAAGGGCAAAAGCCGCAGATGGCTGAAGCCCGGTTGGCCTGGGCAAACTCGTTGAAGCGAGCTCAGCTTCTGTGTGATCTCAGTGTTTCAGAGCTCAAGAAACGACGCTTTATCGGCAAAGGGCCCTGTTCCACGAACCCGTTCAAAGAGCGAGTGGAGCAAGCCCTGAAAGCTTAATTTGATGCTGTCAATCTGAATGGGGGCAATGCAGGCTAGAACATACACTTTGTACACGTACATATGCAGCCCTTTTGAGGTCTTGGAAAAGGGGCGCCACGCTTTGCATGGTAGCGGAGCCCTGGTTGGGCTCCCGCTCCTGACCCCCTGTGAAACCGGCGTAAGGCCCTCGTGGCGGCGGTGAGGTGGGCACCCTGTAAATCCACGTGAAATCTCGTGGTGTGGGCACGGCGTAAATCCCTGGGCCGGGTGGCAAGCATCGCACATGGCAGCGCCTGTGACGCCGCCTCATGCCTTCGACATGGCGGCTGCTGCGGCTGATGGCTTTGAGTCGCCTACATCCCAACCACATCCGCTACTACCTCAGCCAGTTCCTGGTCCGCGGCTCATCGACACGAAAGCCATCGGGAAGCTTCGAGCATTCAGTGGAAAGGATGAAGATTGGCCGGCTTGGGTGTTTGTTGCACGGGGCTACGTGCACCTACTTGACCGTGCTTACCGAGGCATGCTGGAAGCTGCTGAGAATGCCGCCTCGCAGAACGAGCTGTCCATGATCGATATGAGTGACACAGCTCAGGAATTGTCGACTGTGCTCTTCAACCTGCTCACCCAGAGCGTCGACGGCAGAGCTCTCCAGATCCTGATGAACGTGGAGGGCCAGAATGGGTTCCAAGCCTGGAAGGCATTGTGTGATGCCTATGAACCACCAGTGGGAGGACGCCACATGGCGATGCTCACGGCCATCATTGCGCCCGACTGGAAGAACATTAAGGAGTCCGAGATCCTTGAGACGATCGAGTCATGGGAAGTGCTGGTGAGGCGCTATGAGATGCAGTCCAAGGAGACGGTCTCTGAGTCCATGCGAGTTGCCGTGTTGATGAAGCATGTTCCGAGCCCGGTGAAAGATGCCATGAGAGCTGCTGGAACGCAAATCGGCACAAACTATGAGAGAGCAAAGAAGTTCATCCGGGACTACCTGCAGACTGGCAACATCTACAAGTCTGGTGGCGCGCTGGCCAAGGACGATGGTGGCTTGGCACCTATGGATGTGGGAGCAGTGTCCCATGCAGAGAAGGGCAAGAAGGGCAAGTCAAGCAAAGGAGACAAAGGAGTCAACAAAGGTGGAAAATACGACAAGCAGGGAAAAGGCAAAGCACCCATCACGAAGAAGTTCAATGGCGAGTGCTCTTATTGTGGAAAATGGGGCCACAAGAAGGCAGACTGCCGCACTTTGGTCCGAGATCGAGCACGACGTGATGGTGACAAGGGCAAAGGCAAGAACAGCACGAATGCAGTGCAGGCAGCACCGAGTGGTTCAGCTGCACCACCATCACCTCAGGGAGCACCAGGCAGCAGCACCAATGCTGTCTACTACTGGATTGACCCCGACAATGACGAGAGGAAGGCATGGGCCGACGCCTATGACATCGAGGACGAGTACAGTGATGAGATGTGGGTGATGATGATCCACAAGGCCAACAAGCAGGTGAGCGAATGGCACCACATGAACATCTCCCAGCCTAGCGGCACCTCCGTGAAGTACCTTCTTTGGGACTCTGGCAGTGATGAACACCTCTGCCAACCTGTGTTCGGAGGCGACCAGCACACCGAAGAGTGCCGAGCTGAGCTGCTAGGGATTTCTGGGAAGAGCTTGGGAAAACTCGGAAAGAAGCGAGTGAGCTACAAGATTGTGGGCGAGAATGGCAACTTCCTGAACGCCATCACGGAGTTCAAGGTGAGTCAGCAAGCCAGCAAGGACGTGCTCTCAGCTGGCAAGATGAGCAAGAATGGATTTGTGGCTGACATGAGGAACAAGTTCAAGCCATACCTCAGCCATCCTGACATCTCATTCAGGATTCCTCTCTACATCCACAGGAACTCCTACTACATCAAGATTGTGGATGATGAGGCCGTGCCGTATGACATGAAGGTTGATGCCACTGTGGCACCGGTGGTGAGTCAAGGTGACCAGTATGACTGGGAGTTCGCCGGTGTGGACGAAGATGAAGAAGGGATTGAGATGATCCCACTGCCTGAGGAATTTGCTCGTGATGAAGCCCATGCTCGTGCAGACCGACAGAAGCTGCATGGGTGGAGCAAGGTGGCAGATCTTCGAGCCCGACTCAAAGAGTTGGATGAGCCTATCTATGGCAACAAGCACACCCTGTGGACAAGGCTGAAGAAAGCAGAAGCTGCATTGAATGCACGAAGAGCCTCAGCAAGAGACTATGTGGAGAAGCATAGCGAGAGGCAGCAAGCCTTGCGAGAAGGGCGTGGAGCTGAAGTTCAAGAGCTTCCAAAGCCGGTGATCCCCAGTGATGAGGAGATGAGGCAGCATGCTTTGACACATCTGCCACCACAACCCTGGTGTGAATTCTGCACCCGAGGCCATGGCGTGGAGATTGCTCACAAGCGAAGGACCTTGGAGCAGAAGCTGTCTGACAACCACTTCGAGCTTGACTACAGCTTCTTGAAGACCGACGCCAGCCTGGCCGACAAGTTCGAGGAGTGCAGTGACACAGTGCTGTCAGTGGTTGACACTGGCACTGGCATGGGACTGGCCTTCAGCATCCCAGCCAAGAACTTGGGCATCCCCTACGTGGTGAAGGTCATCACATCCTTCATCGCCCAGCTGGGGTATGACACAGTGAAGCTGAGATCAGACAACGAACCAGCGATCAAGAAAGTGAAGGGCCAGATCGCTGAGGCCTTGAGGAAGGGTGAAGCACCCGGAGCTGCTGGATTGAAGATCATCTTCGAGGAGGTTCCAAGGTATAGTTCACAGAGCCTTGGAACGATGGGGGCATTCCAGAAATTGCTTCGTGGAGATGTCCTGACTTTGAGGTATGCAGTCGAAGCGGAGTATGGCATCACATTGCATACATCCCACAACCTATGGCCCTGGTTGGTGCGCTACTGCTCATTCATCAGATGCCGCTATGCAGTCAAGTCGAACCAGCGCACGGCATACCAGGATGCCTTTGACTGCCAGTACACGTCACCTCTCATCCCATTCGCGGAGACAGTCCTCTTCAAGACCCCCATGAGTAAGGCCAGAAGGGCGCATGGGAGAAATGTGATCACCAAAGGTGAGACGGCATGGGCAAAGGGAATCTACCTCGGCAGGAGTGTGACCAGCAACGAGTACCTCCTGGGAACGCCTGACGGCACCGTGTCAGCAAGATCAGTGAGGAGATTCGCCGACAGCGCCAAAGCCCATGACCGAGACCTGTTGGAGGCCATGATTGGGGTACCTTGGGACCAAGGAACCACCATTGGACGTCCCAAGAGGAAGATTGAGGCAATCATGCCGATGACCCCAAGTGCAGTTCCAACGGAAGCTGAGACTGATGAGAAGAAGGCCAAGATCAAGACCTTTGAGGAAGAGCCGACAGAGCCAACACTCAATCAAGGCGGGCCATCGTCCGGCAGTGGACGGAATGACGAACCCATCCTCATCAGCGAGAAGCCTGCCAATGTGGAGCCCTCTCAGGAGGCGATGGAGACTGAACAAGTCATCGACAAGTCCCCCATGGAGATCAAGGTTTCTGCAAGACGTGCCTGGCCTGGTGGAGATGATGAAAACCCAGAAAAGAGGGCACGCGTGGGCGGAGTATATGTTGGAGCACTGTACTCGCCGACCGAGGATGTGATCGTCTATGAGGAGGATGTGGAAATGGCAGCAGTGGACTCCGACGATGAGGAGAGCAAGCCTTTGACGGCAGAGGAACGAGCACAAGGCCGAGAGGTCGAGTATGGGAAGATGGACAAGTATGACACCTATGAGCCTGTGTCCTACCAGCCTGGAATGAAGGTGCTGGATGCCACATGGGTGGAGGTGCGAAAGCCGGACGGAGCAGTGAGATGCCGATACTGTGTCCGCGAGTTCAAACGAGGTGATCCAAGGACTGATGTGTTTGCTGTAGCCTCCAGTACATCGACTTCAAGAGTGGTGGACGTCATTGGCATCAAGATGGGCTACGCCTTCATGACCGCAGACGCCGAGAATGCTTTCTGGCAGGTTCCCATCAAAGAAGATGCATACATGCTTCCTCCGAAGGACTGGATCGAGAAGCAGATCGAGGCCGGTGTGACCCTGCCTGAGAAGGTGGTTTGGAAGTTGAAGAAGGAATGGTATGGGAGGAGGATTGCCGGACAATGTTTCGTCGAATGGGCAGCAGGGCATCTCAAGGACTTGGGATTCAGCCGCAACCCAGCTGCACCCTGGCTGTTCCACAATTCCAGCAAGGGCATCCTCATGGAAGTTCACATGGACGACTTCTTTGCCACTGGACCGCAGAGATCCTTGGAGGAGCTGGAGAAGGAACTCCACAAGAGGATTCGCATGAAGAGTCAGATCCACCCGTTGATCGAGGGAGAGAAGTTCACGCACCTGAAGCGCACAAGGGAGATCCATAACAATGGAATCTTCATCAGCCCAAGGTCCAAGTACATCACCGACCTGCTGAAGATGTTGAAGCTTGAGAACTGCAACCCAGCACCGACTCCCTATGTTCACAGTGAGGTGAAGGAGGGTGAGAAGCTGAACGAGAGCTGCACGAAGTTGTTCAGGGCTGGAGTTGGCATTGCACTCTACTTGAGCTACGACCGGACTGACATCCAGTTTGCCATCCGCGAGCTCACGAAGGACATGAAAGACCCCAATGATGGGAGCATGGCAAAGCTGCATCGCTTGGCAAGATACCTGCAGGGCACGAAGGACTATGGCATCTGGCTGGAGCGCAGGGGGGACATCGAGACCCTTGTTGTCCATTCGGACACGGACTGGGCGAATTGCAAGAAGACAAGAAAGTCATGTGCCTGCGCCATGTTCAGTGTTGGTGGCTGCTTGCTCTACAGCTACGCCCGCAGCCTACAGATGCTGTGCCTGTCCTCAGGTGAAGCCGAGTTCAATGGAGGAGTGGCAGCATGTGCCGAGGGATTGTTCCTAAAAGAGATCTTCATGTTTGCAGGACACCCCATCAAGATGGAAGTCTTCCTGGACTCAAGCGCAGCAAGAGGAGTCTTCCAACGGCAAGGTGTGGGGCGCATCCGCCATTTGGAAGTGAAGAGCCTATGGGTTCAAGAGGCATTGCAGCGAAAGCTGTTCACGCTGCATGCTGTGCCGAGCAGTGACAACACAGCTGACTTTGGCACCAAAGCCCTGACGATCGAGAGATTCCACAAGTTGAGGACCATGTTGAAGAGTGGCACCTATGAGGAGGTCAGCGAGAAGGAGAAGAACCACGTGAATGTGGTGAGAGCAGCTAGCCAGTTCAGCAAGAAGATGATGATTGCAGCACTCATCACGATGCTGCAGCAGGCCGATGGAGCAAGGGAAGCTGACGAGCCCAATACCGAGAATGGCACCCTGAGCCAGTGGATCTTCACAGATCTGGCCATCGCCTTCGGCTGGGTCCTGCTGATCCAGGCCATCATGCTGTCCGGATTCCTCTGGCTGTTCGGCAAGATCAATGGGGGCTTGAGCATCCGGCTCGGGAAGACGACTGAGATGGTCGAGAAAGGGGTTCAGGTCGAATGGATCCCTGAGAAGTGGAGCAAGGTCTTCCACCTGGAGGGCCGAGAGATTTTTCACGTTGACTGCACATGCCCGAGATTGGCTCAGCGGTCGAGGAATTTCGACCTTTTGAGGCTTTGCAAGAGCTGTCCGAAGGACGGCTACGCCTGAGGGAAAAGCCTGTGAACAATACACCCCACGTGTATAGTCCAAGGGGGGTGCAGGCTAGAACATACACTTTGTACACGTACATGTGCAGCCCTTTTGAGGTCTTGGAAAAGGGGCGCCACGCTTTGCAGGCAACCACGTCTAAAAAACATGCCTCCCAGACTTGCTTGAGGCCTTGGTTGGTGTTTGGTTTCAGTGCCACTGCCGCAGGATCTGTTTCCATTTTGAAATTGCAACACATTGGAAACTTGGATGGTTGCTGAAGCCGTTTTGGGAAAGGACCACTTTGAAGCACTAGCTACTGTGAAGGAACCATGGTTGTTGGTGACATGCTACGCTGGCGCCTCCCACCAGCGATGATGTTGGTGGTCCTGCTACTTTTGTGGAACACCAAGGTCAACACATCCCAGGAAAGGGTGGTATGGTTGTGAGTATGGTTGCGCAGATATGTTGCAACATAGCTTGAGCAGATTTGTGTTCCCACCTCCCTGAAGGATTTGCAATTTACTGAGATATTCGCGGGCGGGGCTGCTGTGACTCGGGGATTGTGGTCAGCCACTCATCCGCAAACATTCCCAAGACCCCCCTTCCTTCCTTCTTAGTGACCGCGCTGCCAATGTCTCAACATCGATGCGAGGCACTGCGCTCGACAATACGTACCACCCGGAATACATGGATCTTACAACAACCTCTGGGTTTTGGTGTCTTGGAGTTGGGTCCTAGTGATGGAACACGACTGTGTGTCAAAATTCAAGTTGAACAAATCTGGGTGCTTCCTTCCAGTTCTAAGTTTGGCAGTGACACAGATTCTACGCTGCGAAGTCGGTGGCTTTGTATTGATCGCCCTTGTCTGCCGAAGCTTTTCGATCATGCCGTGTCCTTATTTGCAGAATTGATTTATAGAAACATGCAAATAAGAAGAAACATGGAAGAACACGCGCATGAGAAGACATGAGACTACCTTTTCCACACCAATGGTTTGATTCCCAAATATTCTCAACATGTCCAGGAGCCGCCATACCAGTGGCAGATCTTTCTTGACACCGGAGGGTGATGAGTCCCGTGAATTCGTCGCTGAAGGGAACTTGTTGGGCGCTCGCTGCGCCTTACTCCTACATTTGGCCAGTGCGAGAGGCCTCAGGTGGTTGCTGGAGCAACCACAGGGGTCCATCCTCCCAAACCTTCCCTGGATGCAACCGCTTTGGAAGAATGTTCAGGCTAGGTGCACTTTCTAAAGGTACCAAATGATTTGATTCAGTAGTCCTTCCAAACATTAGGAGTCCCTAGCTCTATTCTGTTTCCAGGTCTATACAACGGGCTTTTGGATGGGCTGCTTCGGGAAGAAGAGCCCCAAACGTCATATTGTATGGAGCAATGACAACTGGATCCTTCATATGCTGAGCGAACGTGCGGGCTTTCTTTCACGTGATGACCAGCAAGCCAAACCAGAGAAACTAGTGAAAACATACATCGACAAATCTGGTAAAAAGAGATGTGTTGGTGTCAAGAAGAAGCTTAAAGAAAGTCAGAAACTTGGTTAGTTTCAGCTTCTGTGGTTCTTGTTTTGCCTTAGCTTCATTCATTCTTGTATTCTGGATGTCCCTGTGCACTGATCAGTCGGGACTTGTAAAAGCGAACAAGGACCTACACGGACGACTTTGGAAATTGGTTAGCTCAACAGGTGAAGAGACGTCTACCCGAGTTCTGTCTGCACCCAACATGGTTCATGTTCATGGGCGCCCAAGCCTGTGATTTGGATCATTGTGATTTCCACGATCTGGCGGCCAAGGACCCCTTGCCGGAGGCCAGGAACCCGGCGAAGGTGGACCTGGACCTCACCGATGCCGACCTATTCTTGGTGAATTGCACCAAAATAGACACCCGAAAGGAACCGAGAAAGATGTTGGAGCTGAGTGGGGACCTTTGCACAGAAGCGCTTTGGCGGCTTTTGGTTCTTTCCCAGCTCGGCTTCCTTTTGAGGGTTCCCGGCACGGTTTGTTTAGGGTGGGGGTTGCATGCACGCGCAACTAAGCCGTCTTTCTATAGTTGAATTGGATACAAAGCAACTTAAATCAGTACAATATATATATATATAATTTATACATGTATATGTAGAAACAAACTTAAGAGCGCCTGAACCTGTCCTGAATCAAGCCCAGAAATAAATAGACTTTGGGTACAAATTAGCCCTGAGTCTATCAATACATCGGCAGAATTGGCTACACCAAGAAGTAACTTTTGGTGGTGCCCTTATTAACGATATGTTGGAAAGCTTTTGGGACAACAATTACAGGCGCCACCACAAGTGGCCTCTTATCAGGGACAAGAATGATCTGGAGGGGCCCTCTGCGCGTCGCGTCCCAGGCAAAGATTGGGGATGTCGTCAAATATTTGACAAGGAGCTCCAGTGTCAATGTGACTGGTTTATGGGCCGGGCACTCAGTACACACAGTATGTCTGCTGGGACTCAACTTCTGGATGAAACCTTTGTTTCAAAGATGTGAACGCTGACTTGCGAATGGAACACCTTGGGAATGGATGCCAGTATTAACCTACCACCGCCGTCGGTCGCTGCACTAAGAACCAAATCTTCCACGCTTTTGACTTCGACAGCGTTTTCAGTTCTCAAGGACCGCTTCATTGCAACACAGTTCCAAAGATCCACACGGTTCCAACAAATCTTCTTGTGAACTTGCTTGGATCCTCTGATAAGCTGGATTGAGGTGAGGTGTGGAAGGTTCAGTTCCTCCACTATAGAATTTACCCTCTGTGTCTGTTTGGCCCGCCCTCTGCAGGATAAGCTTCTCCGGCCTCTTTGTGGGACTCCATTCGAGCTTCTGAAGAACCTTGGGCGGGATATGTGCCCAGAAAAACCGGCGCGAGCTCGAACCGTGAAAATGCGTGATTTGGCCGTGAAATCCCCGTGTATGACCGGGAAATCCCCGTGAAAAGCGTGAAAGGTGGAGACCACAAAAATTTAGTGGCAACTAGGAAGTAAATCAGTGAATTTCACGGTTTTCACTCGTTTTCACCTTTTCATTCATCAATGATTCACTGTTTTCACTCGGATTTTCACTATTTTCACTCCCATTCCACTTCGCTTGAACTTGAGGAGTCGCTCACTTAAAATGATCTATAGTGATCCTTCATTCTTAAAGGCCCAAGCTTAGCTGCTACAACGCTCTAGCTGTGCAAACGTGGTTACCAGCAGTTCCCTCATGACGTCCTTGCCCTCCGGCACTGTTGACAGTGTGCTGGGGCTGCTGCGTGAAAAGCAGTCGAAATCCGAGTTGCCTGCCGGAAAAGCTGCCGGAGGATCTGACGTGAGTTCGACCACTGCTTCCTCTAGTGCACAGAAGAAGCAAAAGACTAAAACTAAGAAGGCACCAGAGCCAGTAGAACCAGAGCCAAAAGTAGTAGAAGAAACAGTTGAGGGAGAACCCTTCTACACTTGGGATGAAATTGAGTTCCTCATGAGGGACATGAAGCTGACCCGGGAGGAGGCAGCCCAGGTCTTGACGGACATCGTTGGCCCCGACCCTGATGCACCCGAGCCACCTGCTCCAGTGCCCAAAGCAGCCAAGGCCAAAGCTTCCAAAAAGAAGCCTGTGGACGGGGGAGAGGGTGAAGAGACTGAGGTGGTTAAGGGAGGCAAGAAGTCAGAGAAGACAAAAGAAAAGGCTAAGGCTAAGGGAGAAGAGGGAGACAAGAGTGAGAAGGAGGTCAAGGGTAAGAAGGCGAAGAAGACAGATGAAGAAGAAGACACGGCAGAGAATGAAGGCAAGAAGAAGACCCAGAAAGAGAAAGGTAAGAAGGTTAAGAAGACTCCACCCCCGGAGGATGCTGAGGACACTGGTGGGGATGCTGGTGCCCCTAGTTCTTCTTCGGGTGCCCGCAAACAGAAAACCCCACCAGAGGCCTCGACTGTGACCCCTCCCCCCAAGCGTGTTCGTGGCAAGAGCTCTCCTGACCCAGTGCTCCGGTGAAAACAATATATTTTTGGTGATTTCATGGGTTTTTCAATAGGAATCAGAATTCAGCTAGTGGTGTCTATCTTCCTGTAAATTAAGGTGCCAGAAGAGGAACCTCCGGCTGACAACGTAAGAGCGTCTGCCCTTCGCAAGCGGGCTTCCACACGCTCACTTGGGTACCCTTTCTGCAACTCTGAAAACGATGCACTACATGTATTTTGGGCCCTGGGGTACACATGTGAGCCCAGGTCATGCACAACCCTTGTGCTTGGGCAAGAGGTGGTGGAGAAGCAGCGGAAGTCCCGCAAGGTTAGCGAGCCTGCTGCAGCGGAGGCACCGGATGTACCGGTGGCTGAGGAGGAGGCCAAACCATCATCGCCTGTGTCGGAGCTGCTCGTCTGAGTACTTAAACAGTGACTATATATCAACGGACTTGTATTTTGAAGGTGCTGCGTGTGCGCGCTGAAACGTATATACCAATCTATCCACACATGTTTCCAAGTCTTCTATCTCTTTCATTGGAGGCTTGGCCCTAGCGCTTCACAAGTCAATCTCAATGAACACCGGCTACGTGCGCAGATGGACCAGCTTCGGGCGGATCGTGATGCAGAGCGCGATGAATACAACAAGCACATTGAGGAGTTGGAGAGAATGCTGAACCTCAAGGAGCCTATGCCAGTTCCTGCTGCACCGCCTGCCCCAAAGAGGCCCAAGCTCATCGCGATGCCGGCAGCTCCAAAGGCCAAGTCTGAAATGCAGGAGGCTCCTCTGCAAAAAGGAGAATCTGCGTGAGGATTCTGAGGAAGAGGAGCCTGAGGAAGATGACGATGATGAGCAGGGTCATGGTGGTGACAACGGTGATGAGCCAGGGGCTGGTGGAGGCGCATGTGTCAAGGACCCAAAGGTGGTGAACTCTTCTACGCACAAGAAAGAGTACATGACCCTCATGCGTTGCATGAGCAACAATCACAGAGCGAAGTCCCTGCCTTCCATGTGCCAGCTTTGGAATGGAACTTCCAAAGAAACTTAGCTTTGGCAGAGAACATCTCTTGAGCTTTTTGTTTTGCGTATTTGGGCCTGAGGTTTGATCAACTCAATGAGTCTGTTATCTTTTCTATTCTTTCTCATTCAGGAGAAGAATGATCTGCTTCGCAAGTGGATTGAGACCAAAGGCAACGCCAAGGCCTGTGAGAGTGCCATTGTCCTCAAGCGAGAGAACATGACCCAGCTTAAGACTGGGAAGAAGTTGATGACGGTGAAGGACATGATTGAAGCTGGATTCAGCGCGACATTTGGCTTGTTGCTGAGAAGTATTTGTTTTGTTTTGTTTGTCAGGTTGTATTTTCTAACTATAACGGCAGACCTCAAAACCAGCGCACGCCAACTTGAGGAAGAAGATTGAGGGCATTGTACGCCGTGGATGCGGTGTGATTGACGAGGATGCTCCTGATGACCCAGAATCGGTCATGTTTTGGTGCAAGGACAAAGCGTCTGTTGCTGAGACGCAATCGGTGAGCCAAACCGCCAGCGTGAGCATGGAGGGTGAAGTCAATCCCAACTTCATCACTGATATTACTGCTGGACTTGGCACACCGTCTGCAACCTCCCTCCCTAGCTTTTCTGGTGCTCCTGGGACTGATGCCTTGTTAGCAACGTCTAAGAGCTTGCTGGAAGCAGGACAGGGTCCACCATAGTCGTTGATCTCATTACATTAAAGCACCCCTCAAAACAGGCGTTAGGTTCAAGCACCCTAAAAAAGAGTTCCCTTGCTTGCCTTGAGTACAGCGCCGCAGGATCTGCGAACAACCATGCTGGCCCTGGACAGCGCAAGGGTTCAAGGAAGACCACCAAGCCCAAGGTGAAGGAACAGAAGGAGTTGACCCCCTTGGAGAAGAAAGCTGGTGCACGTAAATTGTTTTACATCGTAAAGGATTTGTTTTCCTGATAGCCATCTAGCTAGTGGGGCCATGCTAAGTGTCTTCTCATCTGCTCTCATCCCAGGCAACCAGTTGAAGCGGGAGTTGAATGCCAACACTTCGATCCTTCTTGAATTGCCTGCTGGCAATGATCTCAGGGTGTCATTGGAGAAACATAACAAGGCACTTCAGAAGGTCTTGGATGAGCCATCGCCTTAGGTTTCTTTAAGGTTGAGCGGCATCAACTCCCCCATTTTTGAAATAACCATACTTTGTCCAGCTAGGCTGGCCAATGAAACCGACTCGGACAAGATCGAGAAGTTGGTCAAAAAGGCTACGGATCTGGTCGCGCGTCTTAACTGTTAGCTGTGGCAAACTACCACCTCAGGTAGGTGTGCATAAGCGCTGAAAACCTGAGGTTGAGACTGGGAAAATGTTGAAGGCCCAAGCGCGGGCTGTAGCGGCTGAGCTTCGCAAGGCTGCAAAGGATGCAGCCTAGCTCTTGTTTAGGTGTTTGCGCTTTACTGCGCTCTGCGTGGGCAAGGCTGTCCTTTCCAGGAAAGGGATTGTCTGACCTATGCAAGGGGTTTCACAGCGTGACCAACATGCTGTATGATCATAGATCACTAGATATGCTAGATAGGGGTGTGACATGGGATAGGAGCGCTGGCGACAAAAGTGTTGTTGCCTAGGCGTGCTTCAGTGCTTGTCGTGTCATGGAACTGGGGGGTTCGCCATAAACTTTTGCTGTTTCTTGTTTTCTGGAGGTGCTGCAGAGCGGACCCTGAAAGAACGTTTGGATGCAGTGCGACTTGGCAACTCTTATATCTGTGCGCAGAAATGCAAAAACAAGCTCAATCAAGAAAATGTGAGAGTCACTGTGCACATATGTGGCTACACAATATGTAACGCAGCGCACTGAGACTGGTGAAGCAAATTGGAACTGGAGCTGCCTCTGTCAAGAGCGCCCGTGCTCTAGCTGAAGTGTATGACAGTGATGTCATTACGAACCTTGGCACACTAGTGTTTTCCGTTTCCCTTGGCTGCCTCCGGCTCCATCTGTCCATCACCATGGCATCCAAGGAGCTCAATGGAAAGGAGCTTGTATGGTGGTGCTCGGAAGAAGTCTCTGGCTCTGGATTGCGATCTTTCGTTCATCCCTTTGCCACTGAAGTCTGGCGATGATGATTTGGGAAACCCCATAGTTACCATGGAACAATGGCCTTTTGTTTTGCCAGACCAATTTGCACCTGGTATTTACTATTGGTGCTGTGTTGTTTCAACTTGATATTCGGTTTCAATCCATAGCCAACGTACAAACCATTTCCAGGTACAAGCAATCTTAGATGGAGGCTACCTCCGGCATCTGGTGGATTTTGAGGAGCGCCAACCATACTGGGGCCAGTTGTTGCTAGATTACCCGGATCATCCCCTTCACGGCTGCCCGGACCGTTGGTCTACTTCCTTTGGATTGACTCTTTATGGTCACTTAGCAGCCCATTGGTAGATCATATACTTTTGTTGTGTTTGGAGGGGAGGTTTTGCAACAGGTGTAACAGTCAAGGTGACGAGGCGAGTGTGAACAACGAGCTCTTTATGCACCTCACGTGGTGTTCTGATCACACACCCCATGCTACACATTCATTGGCCTCCCGGAACTTGATCACGGTCATCCCGGCTAGCCGCTATGTGTTCGACCCAACTGGAACCCACAACTTGACGCTACAGGCAGCTTTGGATGCCATCGTTGTCTCGATCAACAGGTTGTCCCGAGATGGGGCCTGCCTCAAAGACCCCTTGACTGGAAACATCGTTTCCCAAAACTTATGGTACAAGTAAGTTTTTTTGGACCGTGTGCGTTTCGGCTTTGCACGGTCTTTGACTTCTTTGAGCCGCTGTCCAATCGTTCCGCGGATCCAAGGTTTCCCGACATCATTGGTTCATGATGGGTGTCCGTGGAGACTGGAAGGCCTTCAAGCAGCTCCTGCTATTGAACCGCTGTGCTTCCAGCAATGAGGTGGGGGTCAATACGACCTCTACTTTCCAAAGATTTTTTGTAACCTTGAAAACCTACAGCTCTGGAAGGGGTTGAGTGGGGAGGGGGTCAGTTTTCAATTTTGTTTGGAAAGTATGTTTCCGTCAGGTATGCTGGATGTGTGAAGCTACCAAGGGGAACGGGAACGACGAAGATAGTTTATTTTATGCCTACACAAACAGTGCGTGCAATTGGTCAACCACCCTCTACCAGACCCTACCATACGACCTGCCAGGTCCTGCATTTGTAAAGCTGATTAGGCTGGGATCTACGCATGGTCCACCCAGACCTTTTGCATATATGGCACCTTGGAACTGAGAGGGACTTCCTGGCATCAGCTTTAGTGGAGTTGGTGAGGGCTGGCTACTTCCCTGGTCGAAACCAAACACTGAAACTCTTGGCTGCCACGAAAAGTTTGGTTGCTTTCGCCAAAGCTAACAAATACACATTAGCCCGCAAGACCATCACCAAGAAATCCTTGAACTGGGTCAGCGGTGAGTACCCAGAGCTCAAAACAAAGGGATACGATACGTTCGTCATCGGAAGTTGGCTAGCTTCATTGGTTGAAGCCAGAGATTGTGGAATCCCGGACCTCTCAACGGCTTTGTGGGCATCAAACAATGTCCTGACCCTGCTTGCGAAGTCGAAGGGCTGGTTCCTCACCCCACAAGAATACCACCAGTTGGGAGTGGAGACTTGCACTTGTTGAAAGTAGCTTTGTTGGGGGCATCCTTTTTTCTTAACTTAAGTGTAGTTCCTGTTTCTGGCAACCCCAAGCAAATCTGAGGTTGGAAACTTGTTTTTCGAGACCTATTTACAACTCGCATACAGAGCAGTTTCCCAGAACAGACAGCTCTACAGGTGTAGGCCTAAGATGCACCTATGCCAACACGCCTTCAGCGCTACAAGACGATCCCGTCTCAACATGCAGCGTTTTGCAACATGGATGGATGAGGACGCCAATCGCAAGTTCATGAAAATCAACCGTTTGACGCACCGATCCACTGCAGCCCAAAGGGTTTTGCAGAGATGGTTGCTAGGTCTTCCCAGCACGTATGCTAGCCTGGAGTGAGAAACATGGCGCACGTTCTTTTTGCAGTGCTCTGGGTGTGGTGGGAGGGGTGGAAAATGTTGCTGGGTCTTCCCAGCACGTATACGTGCTAGCCTGGAGGGAGAAGCATGGCGCACTGTGTGTTTTCTGTGCTTTGGGTGTGGTGGGTGGGATGCAAAACGCAACTTTTACAAACAAAACATATATAGGTAGGTGTCTCAATGCAAGGCTCAAGACTCATGTGTGCCTGTGCAAAGCTTAAGCTGTGAGCCCCAAAACCGTGAAAACCCATATGGCCGTGAAAGGCCCCTATGGCCATCTGCAAGTTCTGGAAGTGGTCGCGGAGCTAATGACCAGAAACATTTTGGTCGAATGTATCTCCAGGAAAGGAAAGTGTGTCCGTGCGCGCGCTGATGTTGTGGCACAGGACGTTGGTTTTGTAGGCCCCACCGATGTCCGCCAGACGTCCGCGAGAATTGGCCGTAAAGCTAGCTAAGTATTGGCGACGTCCGCGAGATGTCCGCGGCTTTGCGCAAGGTTTTCTTGTTTTTCTTGTTTTTTTTTTCGCAGCTCTCTCGGCTCCGACAGGTTTTTGTGGAGGACGCTCGCTGTCGCGCCAATGTCCACGCAGGAGACACAGGAGACCCCCATGCCCGCGACTTGCGCCCTACGCCAGCGCTCAGACGTTGCTGGTCGCGGACATGGGCGGCGTTTTCTGTGCGTGGAATGCGAGTCCACGGAGAGGCTGGTTCGTCGCAACATGGGAAGACAAGCATGCGTTCTTTAGTAGGGTGGCCAGCCTGTGGGTTTGCGGAGGAAGTTGGTCAGGAAACTGCGGGTTTCCTCATGTTCGCCCGCGGGCGAAGAGTCTGTGAGGAAACTGCGTGTTTCCTGATGTTAGCCTGTGGGCGAAGAGTTTGTTAGGAAACTGCGGGTTTCCTGATGTTTGCCTGTGGGCGAAGAGCTGCCTGCGATTCCATATCGGAGCTGCTTGCGAGCAGTTGACGTTCTTGCCGCACTGCGCCGTTCAAGAATCGAAGCATCAGGAAATCAAAAGCAGCTTGATTGATACCTTGGAAGGTTGCTTGGGCGATTCTCTTCGTCTCCAGGCCTGGGTAAGTGGGGACTCGGCAATCCTGTCAGGGAGGCCACGGAGGAAGACAAGTTCTCCTTCAAAGACTGCGGCCTGAGCCGCGCAGACCACGCTTATATGTGGAAGAGACACGTCTCGCTCGGCGATATGGTCTTGTTCACTGACAAAGTTGGTGGACAATTCCTGATGGCGGTGTCAGGGCCTGTGTGCGGCCTCCACTTTCTCTTTGAGACGATGGAAAAAAAGCAGACCACCCATGGGGCAGTCAATGGAAACCATCAGGGGAAAGAAAGTGGTGGAAGCCGCGGCCAGACATGGAAATTGTAGTTGTTGCTTGGTGGTGTTTCCTAGGATCAGACGTGCTTTGCCTGCATTAGTGAAAAAGATGTGAGTTTGTCCGCTGTTTTCTGACGTCTGAAACGATGAAATCAATCGAACGCAAGCTTCGACAGAGTAAGATATGCTGAACTTAAACGCCTCCACCGTAACTTCAACTAACTTCTGTTTAACATCACGTGTGAATTCACGCTTAACTGCAGTTTCGATAACGGCCCTCTCCGTAGGTTGGAGGCTATCGCTATTGGGATGGAGGCCATCGCTAATAAGGATGGAGGCCATTGCTCTTAGGTTGGAGGCCATCGCTATTGGGATGGAGGCCGGCCATCGCTAGTAAGGATGGAGGCCATTGCTCTTAGGTTGGAGGCCATCGCTATTAGGATGGAGGCCGGCCATCGCTAGTAAGGATGCGGGCCATTGCTCTTAGGTTGGAGGCCATTGCTATTAGAATGGAGGCCAGCCATCGCTATTAAGGATGGAGGCCATTGCTCTTAGATGGGAGGCTCTTAGGTTGGAGGCCATCGCTATTGGGATGGAGGCCATCGCTAGTAAGGATGGAGGGCATTGCTCTTAGGTTGGAGGCCATCGCTATTCGGGCGCGCACTCGCTTGTGCACTGTGCACTTGAAATTTACCTCGGCACTTGCAAATTTACCTCGCTTGTGCATTTTTCTACTACTACTACTACTACTTCTACTACTACTACTACTACTACTACTAACTAGCTTGGTAGCTAAGTAGTTAACGAGCTAACTAGCTAACTAGCTATCTATTAAACTAACCAACAAACAAACTAAAAAAAAATCAAACAAACAAACAAAACAAAACAAACAATCAAATTAACTAACTAACTAACTAAATCAGACGTAGAGCATCTGTATCACATGGTTCTTTGGATGCACATATTCAAAAGAGATCATCATGTGGAAGAATGTCAACAAAGACCTTATTGATCCCCTACCCCACCCCCCCACCCCATGTGTTTGTTTTTGCTATGTACTGAACCCCGGTCGGTCTCACCTAACTGTATATTTTCGACGACATGTTTGGCTCCAGCGTGATAGAAAAGAGACCGCTTGCTTACAAAGCCACGCCGTTCGGCAACCTTCGGCGCACTTCGCTTGAGGACCTCTTGTCGAGGCAGTGTTCTTTCCAAGGGAAACCACTGTTTGCACTCCGTGTCACCCCACCCACCCACCCCCCCACTTCACCCCAACAAGATATTTAACTTTAATGAGCAGTTGTGTTCAGTAACCTCACCTAATTACATGTCAGGTGCAAGAACTAACTGAGTAAGTGGCTCACCCACTCACTAGTTCCAAAACTCACTAACTAACTAGCTTGCTAGCTAACTAGTTAACTAGCTATCTATTTAACAAACCAACAAACTAACTATCTAGATCAGACACAGAGCATCTGTATCACATGGTTCTTTGGAAGCACATATTTAATATAGATCATCATGTGGAAGAATGTCAACAAAGACGTTATTAACCCCCCACCCCACCCCCCCACCCCCCACCCCCCCATTTCACCCCAACAAGATATGTAATTTTAATGAGCAGTTGTGTTCAGTAACCTCACCTAATTACATGTCAGGTGCCAGAACTACTAACTAAGTAAGTAGCTCACCCACTCACTAGTTCCAAAACTCACTAACTAACTAGCTTGCTAGCTAACTAGTTAACTAGCTATCTATTTAACAAACAAACTAACTAACTAGATCAGACACAGAGCATCTGTATCACATGGTTCTTTGGAAGCACATGTTCAAAAAAGATCATCATGTGGAAGAATGTCAACAAAGACGTTATTAACCCCCCACCCCACCCCCCCACCCCCCACCCCCCCATTTCACCCCAACAAGATATGTAATTTTAATGAGCAGTTGTGTTCAGTAACCTCACCTAATTACATGTCAGGCGCAAGAACTTACATTGTTTGGTGGTTGAGTATCTTTTCATTTTCTCCTACCCCCCTCACCCAATAGATTGTTGGTGGTTGAATGTCCTTTCACCTTATTCACTTTCCCCCTGAAAGTGCGCAAGTGAGTGCTAAGTGCGCAAGTGAGGTAAAGTGCGCAAGTGAGGTTATTTGGGTGTGCGCAAGTGAGTGCTTGGCCTCGCTATTAGGATGGAGGCCATTGCTCTTAGGTCCTAAGACTTAGGG
>CAXAMN010016302.1:77273-105648 GCA_963970005.1 Durusdinium trenchii | reverse complement strand
GCCATTGCTCTTAGGTTGGAGGCCATCGCTATTAGGATGGAGGCCATCGCTCTTAGGTTGGAGGCCATCGCTATTAGGATGGAGGCCATGGCTCCTAGGTTGGAGGCCATCGCTATTCGGATGGAGGCCATTGCTCTTACACTCTCTAGAATTTACATGGAAGTGGAAAATGGTCCCTGGGAAGGCCATTTTCCTTTACAACCAGAGGGTTTCCCACTTCCATGTTAGTTTCAGGGATGGAGGCCATTGCTCTTAGATTTGTCAATTAGAATTAAACTAGGATTCACCAGTCACAAGCCTTCCAGTTCTGCGCCCGTCAGGTGAAGCTTTTCGTGGGCAAGGGCTGGAAAAAGAAGGCCTTCAGGACACTCAATCAGTACTGAATATGTAGCTGTAGCAGGCATGTTACCATTGCAGCAATCTCAAGAATATGAATATGTATGAATAATTTACAGCATCCTATATTACCAAACAACTGCAGGACCTGGAATGCGAGTTCCAGCTTGGAGGAAGACTTCGACACTGCCAGACACCAAGCCAGTGAACGCTTTGTAACCCTTGTTTTTAGGAGGTCTTATCAGCATCAATCGATTTTCTGAGGACCTCACGCACCGCAACTCCATCCTTTGTGGCGCAACTTGCTGGCAGAAAAACATCAACAAACTCTTGGAGTGCATTGCGCTAGTTAAAGCACGCATTGAAAATGATCTTCTCTGGCGCAGGTGATCTTCAAAGAGAAGGCCACATAGATTTGCAGAGTCTTCCATCGTTCTTGAATGTTCACTGAACAACCGGTTTTCTATTTTGTTCACCGTGCACGTGCTTCCTTCAGGAAGCACGACAGGTTTGATGTCGCAAACTGAGGCATGGAACGGAGAGAAGGAGCCACATACAATTGCCATCATTGTCAGTTTTCCTAGCAGTGCACTAGTTTCATGGCGTTTATATACTGTACATGATATGTATAGCTTCTCATTGCCAGTCTGTCGCATGATGTCGCATGCAATCTTGGCATGTCAGGTGATTTTCCTTTGTTGCCGTTAGGGCCCTTGAGTCGACGCGCGGTCACGCCACAGACCCCCGTTCGCGCTAGAAACAGACGCGTTTTGACCTTCGGACTTGGAGCGCCGTCGACTTTGTCAAGCAGATTGGTAGCGGAGCTCTACACGCTCCAGGCTGAATTTGAGTTCGGCGCCCTTCATCCTTGGACTCGCCTACGTTTTCCTCCAGTCGGCCAGAGATAAGTTCCTCGCCTATGTCTGGGATGGATCGGGGTAGTCCCCGGCGGACTCCGGTCCGCAGGGCTAGAACTTCAGCCCCTGGCGCAGCTGGCGCTGCAGCATCCACTGGCGGTGGTGGCCTGTTTACCAATGTGGAGAGAGAAGGTGATGGACCTATGCAGTTGCCCTACACCCCTCAGCGCCGTGGTGGTTTGGATTCAGGTCTTGCAAAAGCATGTCCAACCTCGGAGGGATTGACGCAGAAGACCTACCGGAGCTATAGAAGGAGGTTGGAGCTTTTTCAACGACAATGTGATCGACGAGGACGTGAGACTTCTATCGAAGGAGCTTTCCTCGTGATTAGCAAGTTGAAGGATGTGGCATGGGACGCAACAGAGCAGTTGAGCTTTGACGAGGTGGAACGATCGGATGCCCCCTTCAGGTTGGTATTCCGCCTCCTCGATGACCTCTACCAGTATGAGGGTTTGATAGAAGTCCCATCCAGGTGCGATGAGTTCTTCAGTGAGTTCCAGAGGAACAAGGGCGAAGAGCTCATTCCCCACAGGACCTTGTTGAAGAGGATGAAAGAGGTGAATGTAGAAGTACCACCTCTCCTGTCAGGTTGGCATCTCCTCACTCGAGCAGGAGTGCCTCGCTGGACCCACGTGCAGCTGAAGGCAATGTGTGGTGGCGACATGGACTACGAGAAGGTGAGCAAGGCACTTGTCCGCATGTTTGGCGGAGATCATCGCCCAAACGCTCGTGACTTGGGACGAGCTGTTCCTTCCAATGCAAAGGAGGAGAACTACTACGAGGAGGAGGATGAGATTTGGTATGAAGAAGAAGAATGGGACGACTGGTTCGAAGATGAAGTCTATGAAGCAGAAGATGAGGAAGAGGACGTCCCAGAGGAACTGGAGGAGGCCATGGACCAAGCTGATGAAGCCTATGCGTCGTACATCGAAAGTCGGAAGCGCATGAAGGAGCTGGCGCTGTCCCGCGGCTTCTACCCGATTGTGGCGCTTGGTCCGGAAGCGGAGAAGGGTGCTTACAGAAGCCTCAAGGGAGAAGGCAAGAGTAAAGGAAAAGGGAAATCGAGCCCATACAAAGGAAAAGGAAAAAGGGACAAGGAAAAAGTGGAAGTTTCATGAGAAGAACCCCTTTCAACAGGAGACCTATGTCCGGACTACGCAAAGGACCTATGTCATCGGCATCCACTACAGCTTCAAGTGAGAAGTCGACCTTCTCAGGATCCACGGCTCAGCACGGGCCGCGATTCGAGAGGTACAGAAGCCAGACGCAAGGTGTGAAAGAGGTGCCAGAAGAGGTCACCATGGTGGAGGAGTATGATGAAGCGGAGAAGATCGGAGTGGAGATCGTTGAAGAGACGAGGGAACAATGCTTCTTCACGGTGGCTGAAGTCGGAGAGGCCATCGTGGACAGTGGAGCTACTCGGACGATAGTCGGTAAGAACAACTGGCACCAATGGTTGGAAAAGTATGGACCCCCTGGCACCAAGCCGATTACTTCTCGTCAAGTCCAACGACACTTCAAGTTTGGAGGTGGTGAGACACTGACTTCCCACTATGAGGTTGACTTCACGGCTGTGGTGCATGACCAGAGGCTGAGGATCACGGCATCGGTGGTGCCAGGCGCTACGCCTTTCCTCCTTGCTCGCCCGACGCTGGAAGATTGGGGTGTCATTCACGACTACAAGAACGGTCTGATGAAAATCGGAGACTCAGACTGGTTCAAACCGGAAAGAAATGCACGTGGACACTTCCTGCTGGACTTGATGATGTACCAGAAAATCGGTGAGAAGGAGGAGACCTACTACCAGTTCGAGGAAGTGATGAATGCAGGTGACCTCAATGCCCAGAGGGTCATTTCGTGAAGAAAAACCTCAGATAGCAGATAGGGGGTTTTCATTAGGGATATGGTCATTTCGTAGACAAAACCCTCTCATCGTAGGAATCACCCTCCATGGTTCAGTGGGGTTTTGCTTGTTTTTGTCAAAGCAATATGAATTGTTATTTCCCAGTGGGTTTTGGCCCAAGTAGCTGTGGACACATTTTCACAGCGCGCACTTGGGATTTTGCTTGAGAATGTCTGGATCTCAGGTTTGAGGCTCATTGGTGGTTGGGTGGTAGTGCAAGTGCTCTGGCTTGCGCAGGTGTCATTTAAGCAGGCTCAGAAGATCAGGCCGCAGCAGCTATGTTTTTGGCCCAAGTTAAACAGATGCTGGGATCGAAATCTGAATGCCCAAGGCCTGTTCTTTCACAGGGTTCACAGATGCACACTTGCATTGACTGCGCGTGTCAGGGTTGAGCGACATGTGAGTGCAGCTGCCAGGTTCTTATTTGAGCCTGGCTGCTCCTGTATGATTGTGTGATTTTTGTTTGTTGTGAATTTTTTGAGGCCAAAAGGGGTGCTACCGCCAAAAGAAAGGCTTTTCCACCTGGCGCTACGACGGAATACAAGAACAGCTTTGCTCCGAAGACTGATTTGGAGAAGGACCTTTGTAGGATTGTGAGCCGGGGCTGAACTTGACAAGTGCTTTTTCGACCTTGATTCAGGAGAGGTTGGAGGAGGCGGCCTTGAAAAGAGAGCCGAAAGCAATGCCTTCAAACTCAAAGAAGCGTGCGTTCCCAGAGAACCCTGGCTCATGGCTCAGGAACTTGAGTCGAAGACTTACATGAGCTGAATGGTTTTCTTCTTATGCCACCCTGATTGCTTTAGGCAGTAGTTCGCCTTCCCATGATGCAGCTGCGGAGCCGAAACCCTTGCAGCCCAAGCTGGGCTCTAGCTCTCCATTTGATGTAGCAGAATCTCCCTTTGATGCACCTGAGCTAGGACACACTCAGGGGTGGCCAACCAGTGGAGAGAGTGGACATCCTGAGCAATCTGGCTTGTGGGTGGCGAGGCCAGTCACTGTTTCTTGGGGGTCAGGCTTGGAGAAACTGTCCTGCAGGCTGGCAGATGGATCGCGCATGTTCATCAATCCCCCACCTCCTCCGGTCATAAGACAGGATCCCAGAACGCAGATGAGGCTGGCAAATTTCTTTTGCAGGACAGTGATAATGGCTTGAACTCTGACCAGGACCTGGGAAGTTCACTTTGATACGTAGATGGCGATGCTTTAAACTCAGTCTGAAGTTTGCAGTGGTTGATTGGAGAGTAGCCTTTGGGCTCCTCCTTTGGCGCTTAAGTTTTGAAAGAAAGATACATGAGTGAACTTGGGTCTGAGGCGCTGCTGACAGCTGGATGGAATGGGCGCTTTTGAAAAAAGTGCTTTGGAAAACGTGTGAGGTAGTTGTCAGCTTCTCTGGCTTGAAACCAGTTACTCCTGCTCGTTTGCTTGCAGACTGTGAGCTCAGGTTGGATGGGAAAGGTCGGGGCCTCAGTGAAACGTGTTAAAGGTAAACGCGTGGGCGCGCAAACGCAAACCCAAACAAAATCTTGTATATAAACACCATGCTCCATGACATGATTGTTCATGACATGTTTGTTCATGACATGTGTTCATGACCAACATGACTTCAACCCATGCATGACATGTTCAAACATGTTCAAAACATGCACGGCATACATGTCAAGAAATGACATGTCATGAGGGTTGCATGTACACTCAAAAAGAAACGCGCGAAACGCACGAAACGTCAAACATGTTAGAATGGAGGTGAGCTCTGTGTGTGCTGTTTGCGCTTGCCTTGCCAGTCCAACAAGTTTGTCAAACACAAGTGGTGGTCATCATCGGTGTCATCGTTCAGTGACCCTGAGTTGACTAGTGTGGCATTGTTCATGTGGTCAGTGCTTGTTCCTTATTCCGTGCTACCGCAGCTGTTTGGGCTTTAAATCGGGGTTGGAGACCTTCTTTTAAGGAGATGGTCAGATTGCTGAAGCAGCTAAGCAATCAGCCTCACCTAGTGGATGACTATGCTGAAGCTTTTTCAAGGGAACAATGCCTTTCCCAGGCCTGTGTTTGATTTGGAAGACATCATGTTTTTGCGTGCGTTTACTCTGGCACAGGTTGGTTTCAGCTTTAGCCGGCCTCACAGCTCTGGGCTTTTTGGAAAGGCTGAGGCGACCATAAAGGATTGTGCACTCAACTGCAATGTTGGTACCTCAGAGTAATTTCAGCCTTGGTCTACTGTAAGATACCTGTTTGGCTAAGGTCATTTTTGCAGTTATGGTCACGACGCCCTGGATCAGGCTCAGTGAAAATGTTTTGAGCCAGAGCATCACCAAGTTTTACATAAAGAACAACTTGGTCCCTTGTGGGATCACACATGATGCCTTAGAAAGCTGGTCAGCGCGCATGGCCTCTGCTTGCAACAAGCTGGTTCGAAAATTTAGACGGTTGTTCATGGAAAACCCGAAGAGCAGCAAATTGAAACCGCTTACGGAGCTGAAGCAGAGGTGCCTGGCTGCAGGAATTCAGATGCCAGAGAAATTGGTGGATGATGATGCAGCTGGCACTCCGCCTCCTCGCTTGCCCTCGCATGAGGACTTAGAAGCTATAGCGCCAGCTCAGGGTGGGACTGATCGACTTGAAGCCCTGGCCAAAATCATCAGTGACAAGCTGGCTATGAAAGAAAAGCGTGAAATTGCTTTGAAAGAAAACGCACTAGCAAAGGCTGCTGGGAGCTCTGAAGCTCATAGCTTGAATGTGGCTGACTGTTCTTCTGGTGTCAGTCTCCCAGCTGAGAAATCTGACGAGAAAAAGGGGGATGCAAAGCCTGTGCCAACCCCCTGTCGTGGTGACATTGGCAGTTCAAGACTACCAGGCTTTGTACTTGAGAATTTGGAAAAGAAGTTGCCATGCCCAGCTCCTTTTGCCTTCAATGAGCCAAAGCCCAAGGCGGAGAAGACTGAGAAGCCACAGGGCAAGCCGAAAAAGCGAGCCAAAGCGAAATCAGCCCCAGCGAAAGCAAAGAAAGGAAAAATTAAGCTTCTCGCTGGCCCAGAGGCAGAAGAAGCTTTGGCTTTGGTGGGCGTGGGAGTGATATTGAGCGTGGCACCAGTGCTCCTGAGGATGCCAAGCCTCCCATTGCTGATGGGAAGCAATATGTTGCAAAGAGCTTTGCAGCTTTGCGTGTCCAGTTCATCAAGCAGTACCGGAGTGACCACGGGGTCAGCTACAGTGAAGCCAATGCCAAGTGGATGCTAAGTAATGAGCGTGCATCTCTGCTGCTGGACATGCCACCAGCAGAACTGAAGCGTAGAAGGTTTGCGTAGCTACAGTACAGCTACAGTAGTCACTTGGGGAATGAAACAAACTGCAAAAATTCATGTCATGTGGTACCTGGCCACGTGAGCACAGGTATGTGTGGGGAAGGCGCTCCTGAAAAGATACTGGCCATGTAGCAGCTTGAAGTGCTTCCTAAGCCCAATGCTTTGAACTTTTCCATGTGGCATGAGGGTTGTGAGGTTCAGTGGCTCAAATTGCGGACTGTAGAGAGGAAGATGGTTGTGGCTGAGCTCCTGGCGTGGAAATGCCCTCTCATACTTGTTCTAATCATATGTCATCTCATTTTCATGGAGGATCTGCCTTGTGATCAGGCTGGGGCCTACCAACTAGTTTTTGGCAGAGTGTGGGTGGTTTGAGACTTCAGGCCTATGATTGGGCTGAGTTCTTCTCCGGTGAAGGCCAGGTGAGCTCGAACCTGAGGAGGGTCCAGGCCTCATTCCACAGACATGGTAGCTGATAGCTTTGCTGCGCGTCATGTGTTGAGGCTGGACTGCCAGGGGTTTCCCTGGACAAAATCATTGATGATTTATCTCAATCCATGACTTCGTAAACAGCTTTTTTCATGGATTTAGCAACGTGTAGTACGACGTGCGAGTTGACGAGTGTACGGACGTGTGCGCGAGCGTGTGCGCGAGCGTGCGAGCGAGCGTGCGAGCGAGCGTGCGAGCGTGGGTGCGAGCGCGCGTGCGAGCGGGCGAGCGTACGAGCGTGCGATCGTGCGAGCGTACGAGGGCGCGTGCGAGCGTATGCGCGAGGGATTGCTCGAGCATATGGAGGTGTGTGCACACGAGGGTGTGCACTAAATGTGGAGTATGATCCGTGATGTTTTGTGGAGTGTAATACGCAATAGTTGGTTGTAAGACATCACCATGTGAACAAACACTTCTAGACTAGACTCATGCGTCTCCACAGATCATACCATTTCCACGTTTTTGCAAAACGCAAAGGTAGTAGAGAAACCTGACGCTATTTGATGCCCAGAATAGGGATGAATGACATGGAGACAAGCACATGGCCACCACCAATCAATGCCACAGTGACAGTGTATGTAAAGGCCTTCAGGAAGAGAATCAAACACGTCGCATACCACATACCGTCACATACCAACATACCTAAACATAATAATAACTGTGTCAAATCACAAACAAACATGAAGCATGAGCCGTGAAATGTGTACACTGCGTAACTAATTGCAACTTGTCCCAACAAACAGAACTTTGGAAGTAGCAGGGCAATCAACCCTGCAGCGCATCAGCGCCAAAAAAGTCTAGTCTAGTCTAGTGCCTTGAAATCAGGAAGAGAGGCAAACACATCGCATACAGAATCGCTTCCATCGAGACATCAGCTATGAAGCCTCGTAACTTACTAAGGTTACCATCGGCAAAAACATTAATTCAACAGCCATCATCATTGCATGGGGTCATGCCATACTTACTGTTACATAGACTATAGAATATGTATACCTACCACATCCTGTCTCAAAAAGGGCGCCATGGTCTGTGGAACTATTGCAATTCAGCAGTCGATTGACGATGACAAAGCTTTGCGAATTTCAGCGCTGCTGGTTTGCAATATTGGCTTACTGCCTAAGCGAAATCGCAAAGGGCAGCAATGCAGTTTCTGCACATAGTTTAACTAGATTATTTAGAAAACATGGGTGGGCTATGGCTATTCGTTCGAATGACCCCGTTGACAGATCTTGACAAACACACAGTAGATTTCAGTAGACTATTCTGATTCTGACTTTAGTTATCTGTATTTAAAATCTGTGTTGTTGTACAGTACAGCCGCGGATTTAACTTAATTACATTCAACATTTACATAAATCATTCCTAATAATATACGATTGCTCTCTACTGAACAAAACGGACGTTGCCAATCTTAGGTCGCTCGCCAAGAAGTACGTGCAAGAACATGCAGTACGGCAAAGTGACGTGTGCAACGTGCCCGAAGGTCGCGGGGCGCGAAAGCGTTGGCTGCCAGCAGCTCTTTTAAGGGCATCGTCGCTTGGAATCACACAGGGGTTAAGTTTTGCTTGGATTGACAGAGTTGGTTGGAAACACACCAAAATAAAAAAGACAATCTGTAAGTAGCCGCGGCTCAGGGATTTATTTCTCTTCTTCCACCTTTCAAAGACAGTGACATAGTCATAGTCATAGTCATAATTAAACAATAACTAACAGAATGTATAAATATGGTCAGAGTCATAATCATAGAGTCATGTATACTGTAACATGTAACATGTACATTCTATGTGTCCAGAGATTGTAGACTTAGGCGACCATAGACAGTCCCTATTTTTGGTGAAAGCCGTCATGTCAAGCCACCCCTGTTGTTCGATCGGTGACCAGTCATACTTGTGCTCAGGTCTTGCCCAGTGTTTGTTCCCGGGTAGGTCTAAATGCTAGTGTGCATCTCCTATTCTAGACTTGATGATTAAAATTAATACCATCGTAACATAAGACGAAGCTTGTGGCACAAGCAGCACAGAGGCTGCAAATGCATTCGCACGAATGTTGAGTGGTCCCTTTCCCAATCACTTTGCAGGTTTGGATGGAGCACGCTGAGCGCTTTGAAGCAATCTACGGCCCTAGCTCGCCGATCTATGACATCAATGGCGTTCAGTACAGTGGCATACTGGATGCAAGCATCACAAGGATGGATTTCAAAGGACCCACGGCAGCACATACTAGCAGGATTCAACCGGAAAGGGTTGAGCTGTCAATGAAGAGTTTAATTTAATCGTGCCATGGAAGGATTGCCTATTTGGAGTACAGTATGTGTGCTGATGTAGTGAATAAAGAGTTGGTCATTCATTGAGAGAGATTTTATGTTTGTTCTTGTCCTTAATATTAATTGCCATTGCCCATTGCCAAATGTTTTCCACGAGGCACTCATTGACGTGAAACTATGTTTGCCAGAGCTTTCCATGTTTCTAATCTAGGTCTATTATTCTGTGTCTCTACCGCTTGGGCATGCCGTGTTCAAGTAAAGCAGTGCAGTCATAGAATGAGTCAGTCTCTAGGACAATAATATTGGGATTGAACGAGTTAATTCAACTCAAATTGTGAATTGTGATTACGCTGCTTTACGTGAACAGCACTGTGCTGAGGTTCAGTCGGCTGTGGCTAATTTCTACATGAAGTGCCAACAGGTCTACTGCAAGGCCATTTTGGCTTCTGAGCCTTGACCGCACTCATTTCCGCACTTTCGCAGTGCCACCAAAGTTTTTGGTGAACAGAACGTGTGAGGTATGGTCTGTGGTGATATGGCTAGAGTGAGGTCAGGTTCATTTGGCACTGGAACACTGGGGTGTTCGTTGCCAATGCAGGCGGCGCCTGGACACGCAAGTTCTGGATTCCGGGTCGGCAAGCTCATCATTGAGTTTGATGAAACTTCACAACTGCAGCGTGTCCGCTTTGGACATTCAGCAACTGATGCGGTTTTCTCTGTGCTAGCGGCTTGGTCAATTTAGTTGGGTGTGCTGTGTTGAGGTGTGCTTATTGTATATTGGTTCAATCAACCACTCAGCAACATAAATTTTATGTTGGAGCTGCTAGGCAGAAACCCAACATTGAAAGAATTGTTTTGAGCTTGGTCTTTGTGACATCTTGGTGCTAACAAATTCCAAGCTCTGTCCTGGCTATCTCTTAAATGGCTCATGCATGCCAATGAACACTTACCCTGTAGCATTGTTTAACAAATGAACCTCAAGTCTGAGTTATTCTGAGTGAGTGAATGCCTCTTTTTGGTGTGGTGCTGTTGTGTGTACTATTTCTTGACGCACAACTTTTGTAAGGTGCAGCGGACAACTTTGCTGGTTGCTAAAGAAGATGATCCAGCACAGCCTCTCGTCATGTCTTATTCCAGCGGCGGGCTGACAAATCTATTTAACTTACGATTTTTGATTCATGGTTCATGCTACATAGCTCATGATAAGCCGGCATGTGGCGTGTTTGAAGTAACGCAACGCTGCAAGCAAAGGTATGCTTCCCTCGTGGCAGCTCCTGCTGCTTTGCGCCGTACACACTGCGGCGGAATTTGGGCTGGGATTGTTTCCAAGCAGCCAGTTCATCCACTGCGTGCCTGGACGCATAAGGAAGTGAAGGACATTAAGGTTCTACCTTTCTGTTTGGTTTCTGGTCATGGACTATGTGTGTCAGGAACTATGTGTGTCTGATTAATGTTGTTGGACTTGTTTGCTTATATATGAAGAGCAGAAATGATATCTGAGATCTGAAAAAGTTGTGCAACCGGCGTCCGCCTTCTCAGGTTGGGCATCAGCCTTTGACATCTTTGTATTAGCGTTTACATCAGACAACGCGCCGGCAAATGGAAAGCTGATGCGTTGGCTGCCGAATCAGCTTCCACCCAACACATTGCTAGCCCATCATATTTGCGATTTGTTACTTGATGTATGAATATGGAATCCAAATGCAGTCACACTAGACTATACATAGAGCAGTTTGATTTTCACTAGCTCAGTATTTAACTTGACATTGATGTTAAGTTATAATAAATTAGCAATGTCAATATCTTAATATCTTGTCTATGTCAATGTCTATATCTATGTCTATATCATTATATCATATCTATTAGTAGTCTATTAGTCTATCATTATATTATATCTCAGATCTCTCTCTATATAATTTTTATAATATTGTCTATATTATATAGTCACTTGATATACCTGAGCAAATTCACTACTGTCACGCTGAGGCATGAGTGTCACCATGCAGTCGAAGGCATTTGGGCTGGATCCGGCATTAATGCCATGCTACTTGGATGATATAGTGCGGGCTAGGACAGTACAGTACATTGTGCATCACAAAAAACAGAGAGCAAACTTGTACTAACCATGCCCACTAAAGGTCCTGTTGGAACAAGGCAATCTGTCACTGGAGTTTGAAACTTTGCTAGGTTTTGCCTGGCCAATGTCATATCATTTGGCCAGACATATTTCGACCTCATTCTGCATTGCGCTTCTTACATCAAGAGCAAATTCCAGGTTGTTTGTGGAGAGCAGCCAAAGAAAGAATGGGGAGAGTTTTCTGCTGCCATTGCCAAGATTTCCCTGAAGCAATTACGGAGTGAGACGTACTCAGAAGGTGATGCAGGCAGTCCATCTGCTAGCCGCTTGGAAAAGATCAAACTTTTCCTGGGCATATTCAACGGAGACTGGCGACAGTCTGAAGTGCGCCACTATTGCTCCCCGGGCTGTGTTTGCAACAGGGTGACTCGTGAGCGTCTTGTTGAGTTGGCTGTTTCTGCCTATGTGGAAGTAGTACTGCATTCACGGCCTCCCATACCAGCACTCAATCGATGGCTCAAGTGTTCATCAACAGCTCGATGGTACCTGTTTCTTGGTCTGGTGATGGTTTCCGTTCCCGATGTTTTTGCCCTGTCACCACTGGTTTGTTTTTGTCTTAAGTCTTAAAGAGTGACGACGCATGCTGTCATCAAGTGAGGCATGGCTTTGCACGCCATCAAATATTCACGAATAGCTTCCTTCTGATGTACCGCAAGAAGCAGCGACTCAGTGGGGAGACCATGACGACTTTGTTGAACGGAATCTTGGGTGACTTGACTGGGGATTCGGTGGCAGTGGGATCATCTTCTGGTCGAAATGGAGTGGAGGCAGCAGAGGCTCCTTACATTGTGCCGGATGTGCCTGTCACGCGAGTGCAGGGAGTTCGCGCTCTCAAAAGTTGCACGTACTTGGAGAATGCGACTACTCCAACTCAAACTCTTGTCGCTATCCTTGCCACTGATTGTGCGCAGGAACTGTCAGCCTGGCTTATGAAAACGCAGAAGCAAAAGGCCTGGTTGAGCAAGAAGCCAGAGGAACGTCCAGTTGTCAACTTGTCGACGTTGCGTTTCAGTCCGGCAGTTCGTGCGCTGCACAATGTCATCTATGAGATGGAAGACTGTGCGGATAAAGGTTTGGCCAATATTCTTTCGTTGCTTGATGGTCGCCTGGTTCACACGTCAACTTTTAGTTGTTTGGGCTAGGGGTCGTTTTAGGTTGGGCTTTGAAAAACCAACGCTGCCAGCTACTCATCAAATCCCCAGGTCTACCTGGAAGTGGCTTGGACACAAGAGCAACTGCGATGTTTTGAGAAGGAGGAGGAAGAGCCAATCTGTGTTGGATTGGCTTTCTTCAGCATCCTTCACGTTGCAACTTGCCTCTGGAGGAGGATGGTTGTGCCCTACATGGGATACCCTTGGCAATTGGCACGATTGGTAGATGGGAGGTTGGAGAGTGGTGAGAAGTTAGCTGTGATCCGGTCATTCTTCCAGAGTCATCTGTGTTGTCTGGACTCTGGCTTTTCAGAGCGGCTGAAGTCCACAGCTCATTCATTTACAGTCGATGATTTTTTGCCTGCTGGCCGACTCCGGCCGCTTGTGGAAGTCCTCTCGGTCCACAAGCCAGTCAACAGTGAGATTGAGAACAACTTTGCCCGCGCTTGTTCTGCTGCTAAGTGTGCACGAGGCATGATGTCAAATGCGTCCGTCTAAGTGTAACGACTGGGTTCTAAAGCTATTTATCTGACAATATGTTTGCTGTGTGTTCACAGGAAAAACTGCTGCCAAGCTAGGCTGGTTTAGGTGTGATCTAATTGTGAACTATCATTGTGAGTCATAGTCATAGCCATTGTGGAATGGGAATCAGTCAGCATTGGCAATTGTGTTCTGCATTGTGTTGCGCAGGCCGCCCAGTCAATCTTTCCAACAACTGCAGCAAACATGTTCTGGCAGAGGTGAAACAAGCCCACGTCGCTCATGTAGCCAGGGAAACTGGACTTGACACCAGCAAAGCAGGCCTGAATATGGTTGCCAACGAGTGCAAGCCCATAGAGCAAATCCCACCTCCTCCGTGGAAGCCTTCAGTAATTTTGCCAAACCTACCTGCTCTACCAAGTCTACAGCACGGAAATTCACCAGACTCCGATTGTGAGATGCCAGCGCTGGAAGACGACCCAGCAAAGATGTGTTTGTCTGCCATCAGCCAGGCTGTGTCAGCAGTTGAGCAAAATGTGATGCAACCCGATGATCCCAGTTTTGTGGACCAGTGCATGAACGCTGTCCTGCGAGTTGCTGCTTCGCACGGCGAATTTGAGAAGCCAAGGAAGAAGCAGCCGAGAGGAAACTTTGGTTTCTTCCGTCATGTTGCTGACACTCAATCTGCGATGCCGCCTAAACAGCAGGGAGAGACAATCAAAGATTTCAGGAAGAGAGTCATTGCTCAAGCAAAAGCAACCTGGCAGGTGGAGACCTTGGTTATTGAAAAGCATCAAGCATGGTCAATAGCTGGACTGTACTGTAGATTTGGTAGGGCTGTTGTTGTTATAATTGCAGTAAGAGTCAGGGTCCATAACATCTCAGACCAGATGGTACACAGATGGGACTACTACTACTACTACAACTACTACTACTACTACTACTACTACTACTACTACTACTACTACTACTACTGTTTTAGACTAAAGACTAGACTACTGGTACTATGACTACTATCAGTTAGTATCAAATTACAGGCTATTGAGTACAACAAAATGCCTCGCACTATATAAGTAGGATGGATGATGAAGATATTTTAGACCAGACGCTAGAGATTCGATTGATGACTATGACTCGTCTGAGTAATTGAAAAATAGAGCTTGAGCCGTAGTAGGTACAAACCTGACTGTTCAACCAAACAGTTTGAGCCAAGTGTTTGGTTCTGGGTGACTCTGCTCCCTGCCAAGGTTTCATCTTGCAAATCACACACCCTAACTGTAGTGGAGTATTTAAAGTTTACAATGCGACAATGACAATGTGACTACTTTTTGAATACTCCTCAACTCCTCAACCCGTACCACCTGTCCAACTGTTATGTTTCTTTGATGGCAACTCAAGTCGTGTCCTAGGCTGATCCTGGGCTTCGGGATGAGTACAAGGCACAGGCGTCCAATATGCAGCCTTCATCGCGGAAGCGCAAGGCAGAACAGCGACAAGAAAAAGCAGAGCAGGTCATTGCCGAGAGCAACACTGTGTTTGGTCTTTGTGGACTTGGAGATGCGCAGTCTGCTATCAGTCTTGACGTGTTCAAGCAATGCACCCAGCATGACTATTTTGTCAAGACACTGGCACAGGACTGGTCATCATCTCATTCAGAAGCAGTAGCAAACGATGCAGTGGAGCCGCTTGACAGTCGCCCCAGTGCCAAGTGCAGTGACTTTTGTATGACAACTGGCCTCTATGGGGTCAACCAAACACTGTTTGCAAGAGCCAAGAATTTGCTGCAAGACATTACCTGGAGCTTGAAGCCGCTCTACAAAGAGATCAAGAAAAATATTGACCGGCGAGCGAGACACCCTTTGTTGCTGGCACGGTGTGTGAAAGGAAACGTCACATGTGTGAAGGGGTGGTTGATCACATATGCATCATTCAGACCAATGAGGCTTGACAGTATTGAATTGGAAGTCTCCAGCTGCCTGGACACTCCAGCTTTGCTGGATCTGAAGAGAGTCGCAGTCCCAAAGTCATCAGAAGGAATGCAGCTTTTTGCCTTCTCTTCCTCAAACGTGATATTGCAAAGCTAGATCCGCTACAAAATCCAGAAAGCGCGTCCATTGATTTTGCCTTCAACATCCCATACCGCTTGTCCCGGGCTACATTGACATCCTTGGTGATTGAACGTCCCTTCACTTGGGTACCAATGGGTGCGCAATCCTCAGAGAACAATGACGATGACAATGATGATGATGATGGTGACGACAGTGGAAGTGATCTGGATATGATTTCCTCTATGGTTTCAGATTTGCTCGGTGAGGAGTCAAGTGGCAAGGCAAGAGCTCCTGCCAAGGCCAAGGGCCCAGGAACTACTACCAAAGCTGCTAAAGCCAAAGCTGATAGACAAGGCAACGGGGGAGCAAGGGGAGAGGGTACTCGGTGTAGGCTATAGGCGAAAGCTGTTCGCTGTTCAAATTAGAGTCGGGCCACAACAGGGCGGCCTGACACTTCTGGCTTCAAATATTCCTTTTGTAATGATTTGGATTTGCCATGCAACCAAATGCAAGTTTGTATCCTACACATATCTGACAGGTGTGATGTGGTAAACTAACCCTTGCACTCAGGAGATCAACTGCCTGCAGATGAAGTTCAGGCAGTAGACCCCGAACTTGAGGAGATTCGCAAAGAGTGGGTATTTGCACGAGAGCACCACCTTGGGCATCTATCGGCTTGCTCTTTTGATTTGCAAAGCAAGCCGCCTGACGTGGCTGAAGCAAAGCCGTCCAAACCACAGAGAGTGGCTTGGCAAGAAAATAACAAAAGGACACACTGACTGATTTCAAAACTCCTAGCATATGGAGATATGAGATATGATTCATGATATGACTCGACGGTTTATGATATGATTGACAATATGACTATTATGACTCTTGACTCTGACTCTGTCTTTTCTACATTGGTTGTTTAAAAGGATACTGATAACTGATAACTTTAGTTAATCATATCAATCACATATAATTATAATTATAATTGTATAATACAATATAAAATATCATATAATTAATATATGTGATTGATATGCTTAACTAAAATTATGAAACACTGAATCACACTACATCACATTCATTCGCTGTATTAAGGCCAAGGGCAACGTGGCTCAGGGAGATTCGGGCACATCTTCCACGCTGGCAAGCGAAGCAAGTAGTCCAAAGCATGCTGAGACTGAAACAAGTGGTCCAAGGCCGCGGGAACCTCCATACTTTATGGATGCAAATGGCTACGTGTATGCTCAGGAGTTTGAGGGAGCTGAAACACGCTATCTTGGACCCTTGTTATTGACTTGATGGCTTTTTACTGCGCAAGTTCTTTCTTTACTCACACTTACTGTACTTGCTACTTTGTAGGAAGGAGTGACTGGGTTGGGGTTGCCCTTGCTACTTTGTTGAGTCAGAGCTTTTGTTGTACTGGTGTGGAATAAGGTCGCATCACAGAAGTACGACCAGGGACGCCGAACCATTCAATTGCTGTCAAGTGCCAGTACCATGGATGCAGCGTCATGAAAACTGCCAAAGCTTTTGCACAGTACGGTGCTCAAGGCCGGGGTTCTTATGATCGTCTCATGTATTGGCTCTACATTGGTTCCACTATGGTGCCCAACAGGACAGACAAGGCCGCTCACACTAGGATGTATCCTGCGACTTGGACCTTCTTCAAAGTAGACTTGTGGACATTCTTGTGCTTATGCTCTCAGTTTCACTGAAGCAGATGAGTCAGATGAATGTGTTTGTGAGGTGTTTGTGCACAACCTTAAAGTCTCCATCCTTACGCATTCTTCATTTGGTGCATTTGGTGCATGCAGCGTGCACTAGTTGTTGAACTCACTCACTTGTTGCGCAAAGGGAAAGTTTCATTTTGTTTCATGTACTGTATATTAATACGACTATGACTATGACTATGACTATAATAGAATTGTAAATTACGACTATATTTTCACCTTAGCAGGTATTAGATAGGTTTGTTGAGTCCTAGCTCATGTTTGGGATTCGAACTTAGTTTACGATGAGTGAAGTGTGCTTTGAGTAGGGAAATGGATGAATAACCAAGGCCATGGTCACCTTCTGATTTCTATTGAGAGGAATGCCTCAAGCCGGATGCAGGGGCTGGTCATCTTGCAGTGGGGCATGCCTGGAGGGGAAAAGTATTGATGTTTTGACACCTGTGTTTGACACCTGTGTTTGATCGTGCATCCGCTGGTTTGATCGTACATCCGCTCGTACACATGCTCGCCCACTCGTACGTCCGCTCGTACGTTTGCTCGTCCACTCGTACGTTTGATCGTCCACTCGTACATCCACTCGTACATCTGCTCGCTCACTCGCACGTACACTTGTACGTACACTCGTCCGTACAAAAATAGTGCCTACTTTGGTAGGCACTATTTAGTTTAGTTTAATAAGGATGTACAAAAATAGTGCCTACTTTGGTACCCAAAGTAGGCTCTATTTGTGTACGAGTCGAGCGCACGTACGAGCGTGCGAACAAGCGTGCAAGCGCACGTACGAGCGTACGGGCGCGTGTACGAGCGGACGTACGAGCGTACGAGCGAGCGCGCGAACGGACGTACGAGCGTACGAGCGAGCGAGCGAGCGAGTACATGAGCCTGGATGTCAGGTGTGCGCTTTTGTGACTAGGTTCATTAAAAGGTTTGGGCTCTAAGCTTTGGGAAGCTTGTCTTCTGACCTCACACTCTACAACTTTCACTTCCGGCGGATTGATTGCAATGGCGACTGCTCCAAATCCTCCACCAGGGGTGGACACTCGGAGTCATTTTTTGAAAAGAAATAATGAAACAATCAAGCCATACAAGGCAAAATTGTTTGCCAATATCAGGACTTGCCAGAAGACTACTTAGCAATGCGCTGCCAGTTTTGTCAGAGCTGGAGCACATCGAAATGTCCCTATGTTGTGGCAAATCCAGACAAAGACAACTGGTATCCGCTGCTGCCTTGGTATCTTGGGAATCGTAACAAGCCAAAGGGCCTCACATGTCTCCTGTGTGCCAATGTGCTTTGGCCAAAGTACTTCTGTGTACTCAGTGATTGTATCCTGTGTGGTTCTTTTCCGCTCACCTCTGGCCTCTGTTATGAGTTTCCAGGTGCATACACACGGCGGTTGGGAAGTTGATGTTGGCAATCTTCGAAGACTGGCAGCACACTTCAAGTCCAATCCCACTGCTATCCATGGGTTGCTGGGTAGTACTAGACTCACTTAGTAACCTTAGACTAGGGATTGGTGTGTGTGTGTACCAAGGTTCTTGAAACAGCGCGAGAACTTGGTAAAGATGCGACAAGAAAACCCGGGTGTTCGAATCAGAACAACCGGGGAACTTGGACCAAAGACGTTACTTGGACATACATACACTTGCAGACTTGCAGAGTGGGGGCAAACACTTGTCTGTGCTTGTTGCACGGATTTCACTGAAGACAAGCAACCTTGACCTAGGGTATTGGTGGCCAACGAGTCCTCCTTGGAAGAACTCTCTGGACCGTTGCAGTTCTTTGTTGAGATTGGCTCCTACACGAAGTTGATGGGTGCTGCTCCTCAAGATCGCGATGTCGTGTACAAGAAGCTTCATGGAGAATCAATTGCAGGAGTGTCTCAGAAAGTTTAAACCCAGTTTGTTGTTCAAGTTATTTTGTTACAGGTACCTCAGGTACCTGTTTTTCTTCAAGTTGACCCATGCTCGAATCCAAGGTTGTTTGTGTTGGTCGCCAATTTCTGATGGGATGGGAGGATGGAATGGCAGGGATATACAAGTTGGAAAACAAGGCCATGACATCGATTGTGAAAACACATCAGCTGATGGCGTCCGAAGACAATCCAAACCTAGTGGATGGGCTGATGGAAAAAACAGAGAAAAGAGCTATTGACCTGCTGGTCAATCATGATGTCACCCGGAAGGTTGTCAATGAACCCAACATGAGCAAGGCGTCATTCTTGCTTGGTGTTGCTGCCAACCTCGGGCTGGATGAGGATGCAGAGAATGGTGAGGAGCTGCAAGTTGCTCCCTGGCAAGCTTCTTCTGCGGCCAGGCCAGTGGGCCCTCAACCTGGTGGAGGTGAAGACGACACCAAGTCGGAGAGTCATTCAGGGTTCATCTCTGCAATGGATTCTTTAAGATTGCGGGCGATGCCACCACCGTCGCAAGCTACAGCAAAAGCATTGCCTAAGACAAAGGCAAAAGCCGGACTCAAGCGATGTAGTGCCAATGCAGGATTGGAGTCAATTCTGCCTGGCAGGGATCAGGACCTGTCAAGTAGGGGGGGAGGAACTCCGCAGCCTGAGAATCTCGATCCGAAAAGACCAAAGAGGAATACTCGCGAGAATGTTGAGAACCTGGACCCGGCCTTGCTGGCTCCAAAATCAACCAAGATTATGGAGGAAGATGAAAAGTGGGCTGTGGACATGCGTGCCAAGGTAGTGGACCTGCTGGTCTCTGATCCTCGAGAACCAGACAACGAGTTCAAGGGTGACGTGTCTGAACATCTAAAGAAGGTGGGAGAGGTGCTCAAAACCTTGAAGGGTCGCAGGAGAACTGTCAAGCGGAGGGCTCCTGAGAACCAAGAGCCAGCCTTGGAACAAGCCCAGGAGCTTGAAGATGTTGTGGACACATTTTCAGAGCTTTTGAAAAATCTGTGCAAGCCGATGGCTACTCCTGCTGATGAGATGTGCTGCAAGATGGAGTCCCTGGCCAGCTTTGGATGCAAATTGGGAAAGGAAATCTTTGTCAGAATTGCTCGTGTCCGATGGCAAGACGATTTGAAGTTCAAGAGATGGAATGATATGGTTGACAAGTCATTGGAATGGGCACAGTCCACCTTGCCGACCAGCGGAATGACGGGAGTACTCTTCAGTCAGCAAATGTCAGTTGCATTGCAGAAACTCGTGAAGAACATTTCCATTGAGAAGGTTCCTTGGCTCATGACTCATGACTCATAGTCATCGTGAGTCATCATCCTATCCTGATTTCTTTTTGTGGGGGCGAGTGTACTTTTGATGCCAATTGCCAATTATTTTTCTCTTCAACTCAGGTTACCTTTGAGAAGGACAACGAGGAGCTGGAGCCATTGCGAGGTTTTGTATCTGTAATGGCGGGTCGGTTTCCGGACCCCTTGATCATGAAGGAGTTCAAGGCAATCAATGACGTCTTGAACCCGGATAGTTCCAGTCCCCAAGATGTCACAGATGCCCTCCACTTCTTGAAGACAGAGGCGTCGGCCGAGAGGAACATACTGGCAAGTTTCAAATCCATTCAGCAGGGCAAGAAGATCATGGTCATGACCGAGGACAAAATTGACAGCAAGGCTCACCTACTCAAAGTGGCCTCAGACCTCAAGGGAATTAGCTCCCGTTGTGACAGCTATGCCATAGCAGCACCTTCTAACAAGCTGGAAGACTCATTGCGGTACTTCAGCAGTGAGGCTGCGTCAATCAGATCTGCAGCTGGCAAGGTGGCAGCAGATGATCAGGGTGGCAAGTCAGCCCTTGAGGAAGCACGCGCATCTCTGACTGGGTTTGCCAACGCTCTGCTGACCTCCCATTGCCTGTCTGAAGCAGGTCCGTGGCTACAAACCCAATGCAAGACATTGAGTGCCTCCAAGGTCATTTCGAAGGTGCCTGGCTTTGCTGTCCTGAATATCAATGACATCTACGAGAAAGCTACCGGCACAAGATTGACACAGATGGATGATCTTGTTGCCTTCTACCATGCCACTTCCGATATAGCGAGTGAAACTGACTCACTGCTGAGAATTACTGATACCGATGAGGAACACACTGCAAAGCTCAGATCAGCCTCAGTTCAACTATGCCAAGCATTCAAGAAATGGTCTACACAGCTGATGAAGGTGTCTTGCTCTTGCCCTCCACTCGCCAATTTTGCAGAGCAGTTGAACTGCGAGCTCAAGACGTTTGTGGCTTCTACATGCACACTGGTTTGGAAATCAGCAATTGCGCTCCCAAAGCAGCTCTTCCGCGAGATTGTCCTGGACTCAGGGCATGATCGAGATGATGCCGAGATGAAGCTGATCTCGGATGCAATCTCTGATGCCAAACTGTTGGCAACTAGCCCTCAGGATCCTGAGCACAGAGACCAGTTCCTCATGGTTACTTCAGTGTTGGAGGACTTTGTCACAGCTGTGACTGCAGCTGTAAAGGCAGGGACTACCAAGGACCTCCAGTACACTTGCAAATGTCTCAGCATCTTGTTCAACAGATTCAAGAAGAGTGGCATACTGCCTGAGAACAGCGTCCTCTCCAAAGATACGTTGAGCAAAGCTGTGCTTGACCCAGTGGTGCCACTCGGATACATTTTGTGCACTCCAATGCTTATACACCACAAAGTTTCACCATTTTGATTGAAATAACCACTCACTCAAAAGCAATTACAATTGGGCAATCATATCGCCGCCCAGGCCTCTTTCCAAGACACTGCATGATGTTCTTTGGTCAGAGGATGACTCGGTCACTCAAAAGCACATCGAGGAGTTTATGGAAACTTGAATGATTGATGGAAGTTTTTGGAAGCTGTATTTTCCCAGTAGTAGTTGGCCACAGGGTTGCCGGGGTGTTCTTCAACCCTGCTGCATTCAGGACAACTATATAAAGCTGGCCCCAGAGATGTTTGAGGGCATCATGTCAAATATGCAGGGCGCAGTCAATCATATCCTTGATGAAGCCAGTGCGCTGGATCCTCTTCCGGAGTATGTCGAGACCAATGAAGCAGGCTTCATGGTGGAGATGAAGCAAAACAATCGCCAAAAGCTCTTGACCAATCTCTCTGACAAGATGCTAACAGAGCTTGAAGCAGCAAAGACGTTTGCATCTGAGCTGGACTTGGCAGTGGAGTCTATCCTTCCTGACTTCCAGGCACTACATGCAAAGCGCAAGTCTTGGTTGTCTTTGGCCTGCGTGGCTACATGCGTTCGAATACTTGATTGCAAAGCTGCCAGCCAACTGTCTATGAGCGTGAAGGATAGTCTTGAAAAGACCATCCAATTTGTGGACTACAACCAGCTCGATGTGCCGGAATCAGTCAAAACTCGAATGACTGCATTGGCCAAGAAGATTGACACTGCCAATCAGTCTAGTGCCAAGAAGGCCAAGAAATCATGAGAGTGGGGTAGGTGCTAGGCGTTTAGATTTGGGCACGTGATGAGGCAATGTTTGGGTGGACCATCTTCCACCTGTGTACAGGGAAAGAGTGGAAGCAGTGCCTTTGCTGGGTGTTGCTAGGACACTGCCACTCAGTTCCGGTTGCAAGTCATCCATGGTCCATGTTCCTGAATCCGCTGTGCTGCATTGGCACTGGCGGGATAGCAATCAATCAATCTGCTTTGGTTAGAGGCTTGAGCAATGAGGCCCATCATCATCATCAGCCTCTAACTGTTCATGAATCCATGGAAACCAGCATGTTACAGCTAGCCCTTTGAGGTTACCAGCCCTTCTAGGCTGCGCGTGAGAAAACATATCAAATGTCGGCTGTTACTGTTGCAGTTTTGGGAACTTTCAACTTCTTTGCTTGCTGTGTGCTGGCAATCTGCGCATGAGAGAAGTAAGACCAAACGCCTGAAGCCATTGGTTTGTTCTTATATGTTCTTATTATTTTGTGAGATTTGTTTCTTGGCCGTTCCTGATTTGTTTTGTGAGATTTGTTTTGGGCTGACCAGACTGAGTGAGTAGGCGTGTGGAGCAATGTCGCAGCGCAAAAGCCTGGACATCAGATCCTTTACAAAAAAGGATCCTGCGCCTGGTGAGCCAGAGCAATCCGAGTGGCCATCACTTCAAGACTGGCGAAAGTCGGTCATCAGGAATTCCACTCGAAGTTACTACAAGGATAGAAAAGATCTTTGGTGGGAGAAGCTCTACATCCGTGTCAAGCTGCTGAAAAAGTGCCCAGAAGCAGCAGCTTTTGAAGATGATGAGGGTTTGGATCACGGGAAGCTGTGGCTTCAAAACCCCAAGGAAATGGCTGACAAGTTCGATGCGCTGCTATCCAATGTCAGGGCAGCGGAGAAGAGGAAAGCAAATTCACTTGGAAAGCAAGCTTCCAGCAATGCCACAAGAGTGAAGACTGAACATGCAGCATCAGTCAAAATGGAGCCGATGACTCCGATGACAGTCACAGTCAAGGCCGAACCTTCGGCTCATTTGTCAGCCTCTGATCTTGAGGTCAAGCTTCCAGACACCTTGGATCAGGCCAAAGTTCAGGCGGAATACACAGTAGCCCAAGACATTGAGAAAAAACAGGCAGAAGCTTGTGGACACAACTCTGTCCTCACCAACTCTCAAGACGATGATATAGGTGGTGGTGACAGGCCTGAAGAGATGGCTACTGCGGCTGAGGTGCCTGTCCTCACAACAGGGCAGGGTCACGACATTGCCACGGCCGAGACTGTCCCTATGCAAGAAACAGGCGGGCGTGATCAAGACATTGCCACGGCCGAGGCTGTCCCTATGCAAGAAACAGGCGGGCATGATCAAGACATTGCCACGGCCGAGACTGTCCCTATGCAAGAAACAGGCGAGCATGATCAAGACATTGCCACGCCCGACATTGTCCCTATGCAAGAAACATGCAGGCAGGAGCAAGATATTGCCGCGGCCAAGGCTGTCCCTATGCAAGAAGGGACATGCGATCAGAATCGGGCTGTCATGCACGATGGCCCCATGGATACGGAGATTCCCACTCACAAACAAGCTGAGAGTGAGAGTGAGATTCCAAATGCTGGCCGTTCTCCCCCGGTTGAAGCCACTGTCATGGATTCTCATGCTGAGACTGGTGAGCCTCCTATCGATGAGGAAAAGCAGGGGCACAACCAGGAGATCCTCACTACTAAGTCTGCTCCCTTGGAGACCAATGTACCCATCGGACAGGAAGCTGCTGCTGAAACTCCCAGTAGTGTCTTGATGGAAGACCGGGAAGAGGCCACCAGCATGCAGAACACTGTCAGGTCAATGTCTACGCTGACAATTTTTGACGAGCAGGCCATGGATTTGTTCTTGGGTTCTTTGGTTCAATTCGTTGATTGAGTGAGTGAGCGAGGAAAGTAAGCAAAAAGGCCTCAGCAAACCACCAAAAACACAAAAGAAATTCAACTTAGGTTCAATGCCACAGCAGGGACAAGATCAAACAGATGACGAGAGCTTTCCTGTTCCGCCAGAGTTGGACCCAAACACTGGAAAGTGTGATCCGGGCATTGCTGACAAGTACCTTGCGAGTGTATTGTCGGAGTACCCATCTGCGGCCGACATGATCTCCACTTCCGCCGAGGCTGCTTTGAGAGTGGGATGTCAGTCTAGAGCCATATTGTCAGTCATGCTGTCTTTCAACTTGGCCTTATCATCATGAATCATTACTATAAATTATTGTTATTCATATGTTGTTCTGGTGTTTGTTTTCTCAAAGAACTGTGTAAGGTGTTGGCTGCCCTGCTCTTGAAACACCACTGCGAGACACCAGATTCTAAGATTTATGAGAATTTGCGAAGTCAGATCGGTGAAATGTCTGTGGCTTCCATTTGCACGGGCACAGGATCGTACTTTGGCAAGAGAAGAGTTGCAAGCTGTATGATATTGAGCGAATGTTTGTGAGAAGAGTTGCAAGCTGTATGATATTGAGCGATGGTGTGTGGCAACCGGTGTGAGGTTCGAGTCATGCATGGCAGCTGCAGCTGCAGCATTGACGAAAACATTTCAACTCCAGCAAGATGACGATGGACTCACGGTTTCAATCTCAGAGACTTTCGAAAGAGTTGATGAAATGGCTGCGTATGCAAGGTGTCTGAGTCTAAGTAAAAGGAAGAAAGAACAAGTGGAAAGAAATAATGATACTGATACTATAATTTAATAGCGCTGTAAGACAGTGGATCCTGCATGTGCTGAGGTCCGCTCTGTATTTGGCGCTGAGTGTGTATGCTTCAAAGCTGAGTATGGAATGCACGGCATGGGAGATGACTATTGTATGTACAAGGCAGATGTTGCGGGGGTCCAATTTTTAGTAATTTGAACTTGGAATTCGGAATGCTGAGATGTGCAAGATTCGCGTTCAGATACCAAGTCACACAAACAAAACTCCAGGATGCTACTATGCTGATCAACGATGAGAAGCGTCGCTGCATGCAGCATGAGGGTCCATGCCCGCTACCGAGGGCTCTGACTTCATTCGGGGCAGGGTTCTCGTGCACGTCCTACTCCAACTTGAACAAAGACGCAGTGAAAAATGCCACCGCCATGGAAAAGAACTTGAAGAATGATCCCGAGGATTCTCAGATCTGAATTCTGACTTCTCTTCTTTGAGTCTGTTTTGTTTTGGGGTGCTTTGTGCACTTGGTGTGATGTGACATGCTTTCTAGGCTTTTGGCATGATGATGATGATTCGATGACGATGATGGTGGCGATGATGATGATAGTGATAGTCAGAGTCAGAGTCATGACTGATGATGATGATGATGATGCATGATGCATGATGCATGATGTACTTCTCAAGATGTCTAGTCTAGTTTATTGTTGTTTCCTCGCGTTGGTATTCTGATTGGGCTGAGGGCAGAGTGGCATCGGTAGACACCTTTATGGCCTGCTGTGATGTGATCGATGCATGCAATCCGCAGTGGTGTGTATTCGAGAATGTTCAGACTATCGACCGTGAGGTGGATAAAGACACGCAACTTGACCATTCTAAACTGTGAGGCAAAGATGAAGACAAAACGCTTTGCGCACAACCAAGTAGAGTGCAGTACAGCACAGAGTTGACCAGAGCCTTTTTTGGGCAAACCAACCTTGAGCTGTGCTTGGCTGAGCTCAACAAGAAGGGTTATGCGACCCAGAGTTTCTTGCTCAACTCTGCATGGTATGGACTTCCACAAATACGATATCGCATTTATATCGTCTGTTTGAGTCTTCATTCCCAAGACCTTGCTTCTTCTGCTGAAGATTTCTTCCGCTCTGTGAAATATCTGCTGACCAAGATGTATGTCAAGCCTCCTGATCCCGAAACTTGGATCTAATGACTCAATGAATCCTTTACATAAGATAGACAAAATGAAATTGTTTAAATCAAGTAAGTAATGTCAAATTATGATGAATCCGGCCAACATGTCATCAATTGACAATCCTAGTCTAGTCTTCTTTTGGATTCAGTGTGCGGGTACTCCTGATCTCCTGAGGAGATGTTCTTGCTTCCGGACACAGATGACAAAGTCATAGAATATCTGTCCGACTTGCAGTATTTGAGACAGAAGGAGGCGGCGAAGGATGCAGAAAACCCGCCAGAGAAGAATCCGGCCTGGATGGCTTTGCACATGTCTTGCGCAGAGAAACGTGCCTGGGCCGCCCCTTTTTAAACCTGTAAGTTTTGATTCACGTGACTGCAAGGGGTGGCGCTGTTAATGTTGCTTGCCTCACCCAGGTGGGCTTTCCTGGCCACTTCACATTGACAAGACTGTCAGTTCTTCTCCTTGGTTTGCCGCTCTTACTGACAGAGCCAAAGAGGCAAGCAGCAACCTTGTGTGTGTGACAGTGCATGCAATGAAAGTCATTTTTTTTAAAGTTGTGGCTTTTAATGCTTCGAGGTCGTAGGATTTGCCTGGGCAGACAAAGCTTTGGGGAAGTGCATTCGCTTTGCAGACATATACCACTCTGCAAATAGATTCTCAACCGGAGACTCTGTTTTGCCGATCGTGCTACCGCGATCAATGATGTGGTCATTCGACCGCAATCGCCTGATGCTGGGAGATGAACTATTGAGCATTCAAGGCCAGGATCGTGCACCGCCTGGATACACTCAACCTCAGCTATCTGATTTGGCTGGGAATTCGATGCTTGCATTTAAACTTGCTTGGCTTGGAATCTATAGTGTCAGTAGTGTGTGGTATGATTCATACAACGATGATGAGTCATACTGATACTCATACAGATACAAATACTACATATGACTTGAATCAAAGTCACTTTGCCAAGGTTTGACAGACTGTGACTCTATGATTTGTTTGCATCGCTGGCTTTTATACGATGCATGAAACACAAGAAGAGTACTATGACATACTGCGACTATTTCCTTTTTTGGGCGCGTTTTGCTCAGGTATTCTGGAAACGTGATGACAGCAGTTTGCCTAGCTGTTCTTTGTTCCCTCCGGCTGGCAACGCAGAGTGAGGACGAAGAGATGTATGAAATTACATCAATGGCTCGCCAGTTAACTCGTGCTTCTGCACCGCCTGTAGATCAGGCTTGCTTTTAGAGAGTGTCCAAGTCATGGTAGCTATGTGAAGCCCTGCTAGCAGTCAGTCGGGGATTGGCCGACTGCAAAGGCGTGTCACTCGGTGCATCAGCGATGCATCAGCTCCTATTAGAAAGTCCTTTTTTGCACTAGACTAGACTGTACCGTACCATACCATTTGCTTCTGGGCGGCGATATTTATTCAGCATTGTTTTGGAGTTGATTTTTGCAACGGCACAGGATGCGTCAGGACACGACTGCTACTAGCTACTTGACGACAGACCGGCCCGAGACTGCAGGCCACAAAAAAAATGAGTGAGTCAGTCAGTCTTACCATTCAACTTCTGCCGGATTCTGCCGGGTTAAAGTATTGTTCGTTCAGTCGCTCGGTCATTGGTTCGCTCGTACGTACGCTCGCTCGTACCATCGTTTTGCTCGTACGTTCGCTCGTACGCTCGCTCGTACGTTCGCTCGTACGTTCGCCCGTTCGTCTACTTTTTTTGGACGTGCACATGCTCGTACATTGGCCCGTCTTAGGGACGTGCAGTTTTTAACATATTTGATTTTACGAGCTCATGGGTTTAGCTAATTGATGATGCTTTTGATTTTCTGACACCGGCTGGTTTCCTGTCAGGCGCTTAGAGCCTCCAAAAGGGAATGCTATCATCTCTTTGTTGTGTACTTTGAGGATCTGTATGCAAGTCATCCGCAGATCTCGCAGGGGAGCGCTGCATATGATTGGGCTGGCCTGTAATTCTTTCTGTGTTCCGCTGCTGGGTTAAACAGTTAAACACAAAACTGACATCACTAAGTAGGGGTGGTGTGATCTCACCTTGGAAGATAAACAAACTGCTTGATTGTTGCATGTTCAAGCCTCTGAGGAGCAGTGGGGGACATGAGAGAGGTGTGCTGTGCCCATGGGGAAATGGTGGTTTCCGCTGGGTGGCAGATGGAAACAGGCTTGGCAGCAAGGTTGCCTTGATGATGTACTACAGCCTGGCCTGTGGCTGCAGGGTACTGTTGGAACAACCGAATGGCAGCAAAGCGTGCTTGCATCCTCGTTTAGAAACTCTGTTGAACTCTTATCCAATTTTCCAAACTGGAATTTGGGGTGCGAGATACGCGCAAGACACAAA
>CAXAMN010016302.1:59211-72273 GCA_963970005.1 Durusdinium trenchii | reverse complement strand
TTTGTGTCTTGCGCGTATCTCGCACCCCAAATTCCAGTTTGGAAAATAGGATAAGAGTTCAGCAGAGTTTCTAAACGAGGATGCAAGCACGCTTTGCTGCCATTCGGTTGTTCCAACAGTACCCTGCAGCCACAGGCCAGGCTGTAGTACATCATCAAGGCAACCTTGCTGCCAAGCCTGTTTCCATCTGCCACCCAGCGGAGACCACCATTTCCCCATGGGCACAGCACACCTCTCTCATGTCCCCCACTGCTCCTCAGAGGCTTGAACATGCAACAATCAAGCAGTTTGTTTATCTTTCAAGGTGAGATCACACCACCTCTACCTAGTGATGTCAGTTTTGTGTTTAACCCAGCAGCGGAACACAGAAAGAATTACAGGCCAGCCCAATCATATGCAGCGCTCCCCTGCGAGATCTGCGGATGACTTGCAGACAGATCCTCAAAGTACACAACAAAGAGATGATAGCATTCCCTTTTGGAGGCTCTAAGCGCCTGACAGGAAACCAGCCGGTGTCAGAAAATCAAAAGCATCATCAATGATTTTGTCCAGGGAAACCCCTGGCAGTCCAGCCTCAACACATGACGCGCAGCAAAGCTATCAGCTACCATGTCTGTGGAATGAGGCCTGGACCTTCCTCAGGTTCGAGCTCACCTGGCCTTCACCGGAGAAGAACTCAGCCCAATCATAGGCCTGAAGTCTCAAGCCACCCACACTCTGCCAAAAACTAGTTGGTAGGCCCCAGCCTGATCACAAGGCAGATCCTCCATGAAAATGAGATGACATATGATTAGAACAAGTATGAGAGGGCATTTCCACGCCAGGAGCTCAGCCACAACCATCTGAGCCACCGAACCTCACAACCCTCATGCCACATGGAAAAGTTCAAAGCGTTGGGCTTAGGAAGCACTTCAAGCTGCTACATGGCCAGTATCTTTTCAGGAGCACCTTCCCCACACATACCTGTGCTCACGTGGCCAGGTACCACATGACATGAATTTTTGCAGTTTGTTAACAGTTTGTTTCATTCCCCAAGTGACTACTGTAGCTGTAGCTGCGCAAACCTTCTACGCTTCAGTTCTGCTGGTGGCATGTCCAGCAGCAGAGATGCACGCTCATTACTTAGCATCCACTTGGCATTGGCTTCACTGTAGCTGACCCCGTGGTCACTCCGGTACTGCTTGATGAACTGGACACGCAAAGCTGCAAAGCTCTTTGCAACATACTGCTTCCCATCAGCAATGGGAGGCTTGGCATCCTCAGGAGCACTGGTGCCACGCTCAATCACTCCCACGCCGACCAAGGCCAAAGCTTCTTCTGCCTCTGGGCCAGCGAGAAGCTTAATTTTTCCTTTCTTTGCTTTCGCTGGGGTTGATTTCGCTTTGGCTCGCTTTTTCGGCTTGCCCTGTGGCTTCTCAGTCTTCTCCGCCTTGGGCTTTGGCTCATTGAAGGCAAAAGGAGCTGGGCATGGCAACTTCTTTTCCAAATTCTCAAGTACAAAGCCTGGTAGTCTTGAACTGCCATTGTCACCACGACAGGGGGTTGGCACAGGCTTTGCATCCCCCTTTTTCTCGTCAGATTTCTCAGCTGGGAGACTGACACCAGAAGAACAGTCAGCCACATTCAAGCTATGAGCTTCAGAGCTCCCAGCAGCCTTTGCTAGTGCGTTTTCTTTCAAAGCAATTTCACGCTTTTCTTTGGTAGCCAGCTTGTCACTGATGATTTTGGCCAGGGCTTCAAGTCGATCAGTCCCACCCTGAGCTGGCGCTATAGCTTCTAAGTCCTCATGCGAGGGCAAGCGAGGAGGCGGAGTGCCAGCTGCGCCATCATCCACCAATTTCTCTGGCATCTGAATTCCTGCAGCCAGGCACCTCTGCTTCAGCTCCGTAAGCGGTTTCGATTTGCTGCTCTTCGGGGTTTCCATGAACAACCGTCTAAATTTTCGAACCAGCTTGTTGCAAGCAGAGGCCACGCGCGCTGACCAGCTTTCTAAGGCATCATGTGTGATCCCACAAGGGACCAAGTTGTTCTTTATGTAAAACTTGGTGATGCTCTGGCTCAAAACATTTTCACTGAGCCTGATCCAGGGCGTCGTGACCATAACTGCAACCATTGACCTTAGCCAAACAGGTATCTTACAGTAGACCAAGGCTGAAATTACTCTGAGGTACCAACATTGCAGTTGAGTGCACAATCCTGTATGGTCGCCTCAGCCTTTCCAAAAAGCCCAGAGCTGTGAGGCCGGATAAAGCTGAAACCAACCTGTGCCAGAGTAAACGCACGCAAAAACATGATGTCTTCCAAATCAAACACAGGCCTGGGAAAGGCATTGTTCCCTTGAAAAAGCTTCAGCATAGTCATCCACTAGGTGAGGCTGATTGCTTAGCTGCTTCAGCAATCTGACCATCTCCTTAAAAGAAGGTCTCCAACCCCGATTTAAAGCCCAAACAGCTGCGGTAGCACGGAATAAGGAATAAGCACTGACCACATGAACAATGCCACACTAGTCAACTCAGGGTCACTGAACGATGACGCCGATGATGACCACCACTTGTGTTTGACAAACTTGTTGGACTGGCAAGGTAAGCGCAAACAGCACACACAGAGCTCACCTCCATTCTAACATGTTTGACGTTTCGTGCGTTTCGCGCGTTTCTTTTTGAGTGTACATGCAACCCTCATGACATGTCATTTCTTGACATGTATGCCATGCGTGTTTTGAACATGTTTGAACATGTCATGCATGTGTCGAAGTCATGTTGGTCATGAACACATGTCATGAACAAACATGTCATGAACAATCATGTCATGGAGCATGGTGTTTATATACAAGATTTTGTTTGGGTTTGCGTTTGCGCGCCCACGCGTTTACCTTTAACACGTTTCACTGAGGCCCCGACCTTTCCCATCCAACCTGAGCTCACAGTCTGCAAGCAAACGAGCAGGAGTAACTGGTTTCAAGCCAGAGAAGCTGACAACTACCTCACACGTTTTCCAAAGCACTTTTTTCAAAAGCGCCCATTCCATCCAGCTGTCAGCAGCGCCTCAGACCCAAGTTCACTCATGTATCTTTCTTTCCAAACTTAAGCGCCAAAGGAGGAGCCCAAAGGCTACTCTCCAATCAACCACTGCAAACTTCAGACTGAGTTTAAAGCATCGCCATCTACGTATCAAAGTGAACTTCCCAGGTCCTGGTCAGAGTTCAAGCCATTATCACTGTCCTGCAAAACAAATTTGCCAGCCTCATCTGCGTTCTGGCATCCTGTCTTATGACCGGAGGAGGTGGGGGATTGATGAACATGCACGATCCATCTGCCAGCCTGCAGGACAGTTTCTCCAAGCCTGACCCCCAAGAAACAGTGACCCACAAGCCAGATTGCTCAGGATGTCCACTCTCTCCACTGGTTGGCCACCCCTGAGTGTGTCCTAGCTCAGGTGCATCAAAGGGAGATTCTGCTACATCAAATGGAGAGCTAGAGCCCAGCTTGGGCTGCAAGGGTTTCGGCTCCGCAGCTGCATCATGGGAAGGCGAACTACTGCCTAAAGCAATCAGGGTGGTATAAGAAGAAAACCATTCAGCTCATGTAAGTCTTCGACTCAAGTTCCTGAGCCATGAGCCAGGGTTCTCTGGGAACGCACGCTTCTTTGAGTTTGAAGGCATTGCTTTCGGCTCTCTTTTCAAGGCCGCCTCCTCCAACCTCTCCTGAATCAAGGTCGCAAAAGCACTTGTCAAGTTCAGCCCCGGCTCACAATCCTACAAAGGTCCTTCTCCAAATCAGTCTTCGGAGCAAAGCTGTTCTTGTATTCCGTCGTAGCGCCAGGTGGAAAAGCCTTTCTTTTGGCGGTAGCACCCCTTTTGGCCTCAAAAAATTCACAACAAACAAAAATCACACAATCATACAGGAGCAGCCAGGCTCCAATAAGAACCTGGCAGCTGCACTCACATGTCGCTCAACCCTGACACGCGCAGTCAATGCAAGTGTGCATCTTTGAATCCTGTGAAAGAACAGGCCTTGGGCATTCAGATTTCGATCCCAGCATCTGTTTAACTTGGGCCAAAAACATAGCTGCTGCGGTCTTATCTTCTGAGCCTGCTTAAATGACACCTGCGCAAGCCAGAGCACTTGCACTACCACCCAACCACCAATGAGCCTCAAACCTGAGATCCAGACATTCTCAGGCAAAATCCCAAGTGCGCGCTGTGAAAATGTGTCCACAGCTACTTGGGCCAAAACCCACTGGGAAATAACAATTCATATTGCTTTGACAAAAACAAGCAAAACCCCACTGAACCATGGAGGGTGATTCCTACGATGAGAGGGTTTTGTCTACGAAATGACCATATCCCTAATGAAAACCCCCTATCTGCTATCTGAGGTTTTTCTTCACGAAATGACCCTCTGGGATTTCCTGGACAAGGAGGTGCGCCAAGAGTTCACCCAGCTACTCAGAGAGGTGAGCCCAGACTTTGTATGGATTGCCCCTCCATGCCGGAAATGGTCTTCCATGCAGAGGTTGAACCTCCGGACGGAGTCTCAGCGAAAGAAGTTGGCGAAGGAGAGAAAGATTGAGGAGGAGTCGCGTCTGGCCCTCGTGAGCGAAACAGCGAGGATCACCAAAGAAGATGAGAATGGTTATGCTTGCGAACATCCTCATGGAGCAGACTCCTGGAAGACCAGAACCATGGAGTCGATGAAAGGATACTGCGAAGCCATCTGCAATCGCTGCAGGACTGGACTTTGGTTCGAAGATGACAAGTTTGCTGGACCAGTTCGCAAGCAGACGAGAATCCGGACCAGTTGCGGAAGCTTTGCATCTGGAGTGCCTCTGCAATGAAGGACATGTCCCAAAGGATGGCAAGTCCAAAGACCTTCGCGCAATGCAGAACTATGAGCCGGACTTCGTGCAGAAGCTATCTATGAAAGTATGGATGAAACATGGCGGAGGAAAGAGATCGCCAAGATCATGGCAATGGAGGTGATGGTCACAGAGGAGATGACGAAAAGGGATGTAGAAGAGGAGGTGGACCCAAAAGGAGAAGAGGTTCAAACACACTCCAAGAAAGCCCTGGCAGTGATCGACAAGCTACATCGTCAGTTGGGACATCCCGGATGAGACCGTTTGGTGGCAGCAGTCCGGGAAGCCGGATTAGATGAAGCCCTTGCGAAGTGCGCCAAGGAGTACCAGTGCGACACATGCCAGATGGACATCTTCCACATCAAGTGGAACCAGGAGAAGAAGCGGATCCTAGCGATCATTGACCTGTTCTCTCGATATGAGATGAACGCTGTGGTGCCTGCCGAGACGGAGAAGGATGAACTGGCAGTGCTGGATCAGTGGATCAATGCTTTTGGATGTCCGAAGCAGGTCAGAACAGATGCTTCAGGAGCCCACATGTCAGAGCAGTTCCTCCAGTCCAATACATGGACGATCGTGGAATCAAGCTGATCTTGGTCCCGAAGGAGTCACCGCATGGGCACGGTTGAGAGATTGCATGCAGTGAGAAGGCTCCAGTTGCTGAAAATGAAGCAGGAGAACGAAAACCTACAGTTGGACGTTGCCGTCCCGGTGGCCTGCTCAGCCCGCAATCAGCTGCGGACGGTCCACGGATCATCGCCAGCCCAAATCGTCTATGGCAAGACCTCTGCCGTGAAGGGACTCATGGATGAACCACTGGCCCAACAAGCTGAACCATCTGCAGAACACCAGAACTTGATGGCTTTGCGATTGAACGCGGCGAGAGCTTTCTACACGGCCAATCACAGCCAAACGCTACGCAAAGCCCTGCTGAGCAAAAGTCGATCAGAGTTGCAGGTGTTAATTCCACCCCGGCGATTGGGTCTACTACTGGCGATCTGCCGAGAGCAAGCTTGATGTGAGCCGGTGGCGGGGACCCGCTTTAGTGTGCTCGATGACGCCTCGAGATTGTCCTGATGCTGGTCATATCCCTTCGGTCTACTGGCTGGCACATGGCTCAGCACTTGTTCGGGTTGCTCCAGAGCAAATTCGAGCAGAAGCCCCTCGTGAGCACCAGTGGGGGACCCACCTTTTGCTGACGCACCAGGTCCTGATGATTCTCAACCACCTGATCCGACGGGACCAGAGCAGGAAAACGAATCGGGAGAGACCATTGAGCAGGAGTGCATTGAGCAAGGTAAAGAAGAGTCTGGCACAGCAACAGCGGAAACAGAGCAGCTGCAGCCACACGAACCATAGCAACAGCACGCACACGAACCACACGCCGCTGCAGAAGCCACAGCGCAAACCCAGCCAGACGAGTGTGAGAAGACCAGACCTAAGAGGGAGGCACCTCAGAGTGAAGACAATAGACCGGCCAAGATTGAGAAGGTGGCGGAAGAGGATCTTGGAAATCCAGTCGAACCGCCAAGAGGAAGATCTCGCAGCCCCCAGAATCGTGATGAACGATCAGTGGCTCTGAGCTCTTACAATGACGCTCAACAGCTTGATGGATTACCGACCGTTCGAGGAGATGATCCTGCCTTTCAAAGGTGCATGGTCACGCAGGAGCCCCTTGACGAGGACGAGATGCTCATGGCCGAGAGCTTCAATGAGAAACACTTGACTCTAGAGGAGCGCAAGGCCTTCAGTGACGCTAAGGATGCTGCAGCCCTAATTGAGAACTCTGCCTGGAAGGCGGTGCCAGAGAGCGAGGCAAAAGAAGGTGAAGTGGTGCCCGCAGGTTCCTGCAACGATGGAAGACAACTGCTGAGGGAAAGAAGGCGAATGCTCGTGTGATCCTACAAGGATTCCGCCACAAGGACGTCCTGACCGAGAACCTTGTGAAAGAGTCTCCGACCCTGAGTCGCTTGGGTCGCATCACCTTGATGGTGTGGGCAGTCCATAGGAGGTGGAAGCTTTGGTGTGCGGACGTGAAATCGGCTTTCATGCAGTCCGACTGATGATCCGACACGGATCTTCGTGAAGTCCCCAGCAGAGATGAGAAGGAGACTGGAAAGGCTCATGGGATTGCGGAGTGATGAAATCCTGAAGGCCACGAAACCAGCTTTCGAAGATGTTCGAGCACCTCGACAGTGGAATGAGACAGCGAATGAGTTCTTGGTGAAGGAGCTTGGTTTGGTAAACCATCCACTGGATCGATGTCTGTACCTATCCATCCGTCCAGCTGGACAAGGTGATTCTCCCTTTCTCAGCTTCGAGAAGGATGGAGGACAATGGATTGTGGATGGAGCACTAGGCCCTAGGCCTGCACGTTGACGACTTCCTGGGTGCAGGTGAGGGAGTTGGCACACTCAGAGACCTCCAGTGGGACGTCGCCGGAGCCTGTGAGACCTTCCAGCAGCGAGTTCATCATCTGTCCAAGAGGTTCCGATTCGGCTCATGGGATTTTGGTGAGAAGATGAGGTTTTGTGGAGCCGAGCTACAGCAGTCGCCCGACCTCGAGGTTTTGACAGTTTCCCTCAAGGAGTACGTCAACAAGATCAAACCTCTGAGCATGGAGAAGAGCCGCAAGACGATGGTGGACGATTACTGCAACGAGAAGGAACATCGGCTGCTTCGAGCCCTTGTGGGAGCAATGTCATGGCCTGTCACCCAGTGCTTGCCACAGGCGGCAGCGACGATCATCATCCTTCAGGCCAACATCAACCGACCTATGGTGAAGGATATGTTGGAGGCCAATAAATGCCTGCGCTTCATGAAGGAGGTGGTCAAGGACGACGTTTTCACGATTCGCTGCCACGGAGAGATTGAAGATCTCAGGCTGGGCGTTTACTGTGATGCGGCTTGGTCTGTGAGGCCAGATGGGAGTTCACAAGGTGGCATGCTTATGTTCCTGGCAAGCTCCAATGAGATCTCCGGAGAAGCACCATTTCCGCTGACGGTCATCGACTGGGCAAGCAAGAAATTGGTGAAAAAGTGCCGGAGTTCGTTGTCTGCTGAGGCCCCGTCCGCCACCATTGCAGTAGACAAATTGGAGTGGGCAAAGGTGTTCTTTGCATCAATGGTCAACCCATATGTGGCCATCCACCTTGACGAGACAATGCACGTGTTCACAGAGTCCCCGGTCATCACGGACGCGAAGGCCCTCTATGACAGTGCAGGATCAGTGACACCTGGGTTAAAGTTGTCGGAGCAACGCACTGCAATAGAGATCTGCATTCTGAGGGAGAGGATGCAGGCCGTGTTGGGCCAGTTCAGATGGGTCAACTCCATGCAGCAGTTTGCTGACGGTCTCACTAAACCCTCAGCAAAGGATGCATTGGCTCACACTTCGTCAAGAGGTGTGCATGCTATGAAGTACGACCCCAACTTCATCGCGGCGAAGAAGGTGAGTCAGGAGTCCCGAGAGAAAGAGAACATGGAGTATGAGAAGGCCGCAGAGGAGCTCTTTGATGGTCAGGTGTTCTTCACGGACAAAGCCGAGATGAAAGAAGCTCAAGGTTTGTGTGCCCTACCTGGATGTGCAAAGCAGCGTGACGATCGCTTCGAAGGCAACAAGTACTGCAGCAGACGGCATTTCTACCTTCATCGATTCCGACGGGGACATCGCGGAGATGAGTGGCAGAAAGCAGCTCGTTGTGCAGTCGCACTTCGCGTCGGAGTTCACCGCTGCAGAGGCCAAGGAAGATGTTGAGCCGAATGAGAAGCCCCTGACTAACACAGCATTGGTCATCTTCCTGTTTGCCGTGTTGGGAATGCGCATGTCCTCATGGTTGGTCAAGGACCTGGTGAACATGTTCCTTCAGCGAGTAAAGAACTGGTACCTCATGTTTGCCAATGACAAGAGGACACGCCCATGGAGATCGTGGAAGAGAGAGAAGATGGTCCAAGCCTGGACCAAGGTGTGTCTGATCGCTGGATGGCACTCTATGAAGAGGTACGAATGGAACCAGGACAAGCCAAATGGAGATGGACCAATGAAGTTCTATGGACCCCTGCAGTTTCAGCACAGATGCGAGGTCATGTACTACAGCATGTCCCTTTTGCGGTACGGAGAGAAGAGTACCTCAAGCTGACGCTTCAGGCTAGCTGTGCGACTACATCCGATGAGGAGATCAAGCAATGGCACAGGTTCCTGAATGCCCATTTCAACTTGCTGATGGAGCTACACCTCGACGCTCGCGAGAAAGAGAAGAAGCTTCGAGAGGAACGTCTAGAAGGGCTCAGGTCTCAAGATGCAGATCCCCACCACCCTGATCTTCCGAGAAGCTTGTTTTTAGAAGCTCAATTTTTGGAAGCTATTTTTTTGAGCTGGCAGCTTTAAACTTGAGCTTCTCCACTTTTTGCGCTTTAAACTTGAGGAAGCTCAAAAACTGGGCTTCCAGAAGCTCAAAAACTGAGCTTCTTGGAAGCTCAATTTTTGAGCTGCTGGAAGCTCTATTTTTGAGCTCTAAAATTTCATTGTATTTGCAGAAATGATGCATCACATTGAAACTGCCTTGAACTGTGAGTGCAGTCTTCTGTATCTACCTTTAAAATTTTTACATAATTGGGAACAGATTCTTGCTCCACTTCAAACTTTTGTGGTGATTTGATTCTTAAATTATGTGGCAGCACTGTGGCTCAAGCTATCTTAGTTTTGCAGCTCTTGGCTGTGCAAGGCTTGCCTGCAGAGAGGCACAGAGATGAAGGTAATTACTTCACAGAAAGCCAAGGAAGTCCAGGGTGGCTCTGCTTCGACAAAGCCTGCAGAGGATGTCACATTGAAAGCGATCCATGTGCTGAAAGCAAATTTACCCCATGGCGTCACAGAAGAGATGTTTCTTGGAGCAGAGGAGGAAGTAGGAGAAAAACACTCAAATTTTCTCCATGGCTGGTTTGTGGTGTGTGGTGGGATGAGCAAAGAGATGGAAAGGAAAGCAGTTTTCAAGGCTTTCCCCAGGAGCACCAAAAGCTGTGTGGATGCTCTGGTGAACAAAGCCAGAGATGTGAAAAGGTATGTGGGCAGAAAAGGTCGAAATTTGAAGACAGGGTCATTGATGCCTGAGTGGTGCAAAGGGCTCTTGGTTGCCTTGCATGGTGGGAGCGGAGCTTCAAGTTCCAGTGCTGGTGGTGCCACCTTGCCTGTTCAGGCAGATCAGCCCATGGGTGAAAAGCCTTGCCTGCACAAGGCACCACCTGCTGAAGTGGAAGAAGCAGATGAGGAGGTCATGCCCACACAGGCAAGTGTGATCCCTGTAGCTCTTCTGCTGTTTTGTCTTTGCTTGTGGCTGTGGTGGCACCCTTCAAAAAGCCTGCTGCAGCCAAGGCTGCTGGCCTGAAGAAGGCCATTGCCAAGAAGCCTGGAAAGAAAAAGGTTTTCAAGGCCAAGGCCAAGAGTTCCTGGGTTGAGTCATTGTCTTTTGGCTTTCTGAAGCCAACAAAGGCCAAGGACAAATCTTACAACTATGGCTTCCAAGTGCTACTTGTTGGTGAATGTTCAAGGTGGCCACTGTGACCATGCTGCCTTGGCCGACCAGCTCATGGGTTTTGCTCAGGGGGCTGGCCTGGATAAGGCCCAGGTGGTGGCAAAGAAAAACAATTTGCTGGAGGGTGCCATGGATGTTGAGTAGGCAGCAGAGCAGCAAACAATGTTTTTTTTGGCTGAAAAGCTTGCCTGCTGAAGGCATGAGAGCTACAGGCATGGCACCAAAACTGGTGCACAGACCTTTTGCAAGTGAAAAGGAGCAAAGGAGCCTTAAGGTGGTGTTGGGTTGGTGGTTGTGATTGGTGTTGCACAGTCTTGTTTCTGGGCTTGGGGTCCTATGGGTAGATGCTCTAGGGTTGGGGCTAGGGCTAAGCTAGACTCTTTTATAGGGTTGAAGGTTCCCTTTTTTTGCGCAACATAAACTTTAATAGACCTGCATTACAATTGTAATTTTAATCAAAACACACACACACCAATATACATATACAGCATATATATATATATATACATACACATGTACAGATAATTTATGTTTATGTAGCCCCTAAGGGTATTTGTTTGGAATTTTGGAATTTTGACAGCTCAAGCTCGACCCCACCTTGCTTCTCCTGTTTTGCCTGGAAGGCTTGCCTGGAGAAGGCATGTGGTTTTGGCCTTTTCTTTTTTTGGCCAGTGTGGTGGCATGGGGCCCCAGGACTTGGTGGAGGGGCAGCTACTGGTATCTAGATGAGTGGACAGGTGAGTGGCACAGGGAAGAAGACTTGCCTGGACAAGGCTGGCCTGCAGATGGCCACCAATGGCATGGACAGGGTTGGTCTGGAGATGGATGGAGCAGCCCACAGCCTCAATAGCAAGATGGATGGCAGCAACCTGCCTGGCCTGGAGCCACAGTGCTCCTCGCCACACAAGCCCTTCACCTCCCCCCAGACACAGGCCTCCCAGGCCTGGGCAACCCAGTACTAGGCTTGGCCACAATGAAGGGGTCAGGTTGGTTGAGGTTCCCCCAAGCCTCACAGGTTCCCTCCAACAATGGGGGCAAGCCCCTTGCCTGCAGAAGGCAAACAGAAAAAGCCGAGGCGACGCATGCCTGGCATTCCAGAAGAAGAGGAAGAGTTGCCAGAACACATGTGGGGAGCAAACTCCCAGAGCTCAGGCACCCAGCCTGCACAAGGCAGTGCCTCTATGGGGTCAAACTCCTTGCCTGCAGAAGGCAGTGAAAGTGCAATGGCCACAGTGTTGCATATCTTGGCCAGTGTGCTGAGCAGAAACAACCCATATGACAATCGAGGGTACAGAAGCCAGATCAGAAGGAACCTCAAACACAAATTGAAGTTGGCTGGTATGCCAATCCCTGATTGGCTTGAAAGCACTGAAGACATGCCAGTGAAAGATTTCAGGGACAGGTGCTTCAAGTGGGCAGCCTGTTTGAAAGCTCCTGGTAAGGCAGGTAGGTCAATCCCAGAACCACCTGACAGATGCGTGCCAGGTTCTAGAAGGCGCTCAAAAGTTCCCAGTCGAAGAGGTCATGCAAACCATGTCAGAGCTGCAGGCACAGCTGGGGCACTGGCTCACAAAGCTCCCTCCTCTAGAGGTTGCAGTCGATGACCCTAGGAAGACTGTGTCAGTGCCACCCAAATCTCCACAAGCAATGGATGTGGATGAAATGCTCCCAAAAGGCACTCCCATCCAGACAACCATAAATGAGGTCAAGGAAGAAGAGGAGTCTCCAGCTGAGGCTCCAGCTCCACCTTCTGAGGCACCAGCTGAGCCCACTATGCCAGATGCTGGCTTGCTTGGAGAAGGCAATGGTGCAATGAGTGCTGGAGGCCCATGGCAAAATGTAGGGACTGATGCCCCCATGCCAGATGCTGGCTTGCCTGGAGAAGGCAGTGTTGAAAACAGTGCAGGTGGTCCATGGCAGGACATGGCTGCATCTCAGCAGAGTGGCTTCTCAGCTGGTGGCCATTGGCATGTGCAAGACGACCCTTTTGAAACCTCGACAGTGGAGAGCCTCAACTTTGTAGATTGGTCAGACCAGTAGGTGGCAAGGCTCTCAACAAAATGCCTGTAAAGGCTTGCCTGGAGAAGGCACCAACAGCAGAAGCACAAGCTTCCCTCCTGCCAGTAAAACCTGGCCTGAGATTCAATAAAAAATATGAGTGCGAAACAACTAAATACATAAATAAATATATACCTATCTATATCTATACACATATTTTTGCTAAATCAAGTATAAGGTTTTTAGATTAGAAAAGTTTCCAGGGTAAACTTTCCAGGGAAACTTTGGAAACTTTCAAGGCTATAATTATTTTTTTGACTCTAGTCAGCATTTTTTGGCTCAAGCGACACAAGGCATGAAAAGACCTTGTGCAGGGATGTCCCCTAAACCAAAGGCTCCAGAGACTCCTCCTTCCATGCCTGGAGAGGTTAGCCTGGTGAAGGCTGAGCCTGGTGTGGCTGCAAAGGCAAAAGTCAAGAGTGAGCCTTTGCCACCCATACCAAAACCTGACGCTGTGGCAATGGCTAAAAAGCTCAAAAGGCTGGCAGAGAAGGGTGAAAGTGATTTGCCAGATATGTACAAGAAGTGCAAAGCCCAACAAGAAAAGCGTGATTTTTTTTACAACACCTACTCCCTCGACCCTTCAGTCAGTTCCAAAGGAGTCCAGAAACTTGAT
>CAXAMN010016302.1:27743-49211 GCA_963970005.1 Durusdinium trenchii | reverse complement strand
GCCTGGAGAAGGTCCTTCCAGAGGAAGATGTCGTTGACAACCAGGACATACTGCATGAAGTGCCTCAGCCAATAATGCATCTGACAGTGCCAATGTCGTGGGCTTCTTGACGGGCAGGTACGTGCCATCTGAATCAGGCAACATAGTTCCCAAGGCGCACTGATCAACTTGTGTCTTGTGCCAAAGTGAGTCCATGCTCTTGAAGGTGCTGGTGTTCCATGACTCGGCGTGTTTGGGTTGTTCCAATCCAGCATGGTTTTCTGCATCCAACTGGTTCTTGAAGACTTTACGGCTGAACCGGAGATGGGTGTTTTCTTCGACATAACGTTCAGCTTGGAGGAGATCTTTCTGCCATGGTTCACGGGCGTTGAGGCGCTGCATAGGTGACCATTTCCTGCAAGGTGGTGCAATCCACACAAAGCGAGGGCACAACTTGGTTTGCAAAGCCAGGAATTGCTTTTGATGTTCTCTTTTCGTGAAATCCCAGCCATTGTTGGTGTCAAACTTCATGGTCTCATGACCCAAGGCTTGAAAGGCAGCTGAAAGATTGCCGGAGCCTGCATAGACTTCCCAAGTCTGAAGTGAGCCTCGTTCAAAAGCTCGCAGGGCTTGTTCTATTGACTGTCGCTGCTGCGCTTGTTTCAACTGCTGGTAGTTGTTCAACTTGTTGAGCAACTTGTTCGTGATGGGCTTGAAGACGTCTTCAGGGCTCCTCATAGTGCAGGTTGATACCCGCAGGGTCAAAACGATCGTCTTCTTCCTCCGCAGGTGGTTCTTCAGCAGCAAGGGCCAGCTCAGGGCCAGAACGTCCAGTGGTGGACAGGTAGGTGTCAAGGTGGAACAGCTTGTTGGCAGGTCTGAACCGCAAGGAGTCCATGGTGATGCCAAAGGAGTGCATCTGTGTCAACAAGGTCATCAGGCCATTGTGGCCAATCACAACACTGCTTGCCCCAGTGTCCAAAAGGCCTACAAGGTCTGAGGTGGGCAATGCATCCACATAGCCATTGGCGACATATCCAGTGGCGTACATAGCATCTTGTTTTGCTCTCGGTGGTGAAGTAGTCGATGTCCGACTGGAGGATGGTCCATTGGGACATTGTGATGCCCAGTGGCCTTCTTTTCCACATTTCAGGCAAGTGAGGTTGTAGCCAGCTGCAGGTGTGCGAGCAGCCGGAGATCCCTTTCGTGGGGACTTACCTTTTCTCTTTCCTTTCCCTTTTGAGGAGGATGGCGTGGAAGAGCTCGGAGATGATGAAGTTCCTTCAGGGGGCACAGCCACCACAGGCCAGAAACCTCGTGAGGCCTTCAGCTCTGCAAACTTCTTTCTGGTGTCCAAATAGGTGCTGTATGCAGTTTCCATCTCATCGTCCCATTCTTCATCAGCAGGGTCGGTGTCCCACTGACCATGGGCTTCTTCTTCATATAGTGACCTTCCTCACCTTCTTCATACAACTCTTGCTCCTCATCAGCGGGGTCATACGCAGGGTAGTCGTCATAGGCATAGGCGTCTTCATACCCAAACTCTTCTTCATCTTCAGCCATGTAGGCTCTATTGAAGCTCTTGTTGTAGCGAGGCCAGGAGTTGGTGGTGCTACGAGAACTGGTCCAGCAGGGTGCACTGGTGCGGTAGTCCTGACCGAAAAAGAAATACATCACTTCTTCAACTTTCATGGTCTCAGTGTTGCTGCCACACTGAGACATCACCAGGTGACGCTGGTCGGCCGTCAGGCCTGCTCGTCGAAGGAGGAGCCAACCAGATATGCTCTCAGGAACTTTGATGCCGTGGCGTTCCACTTCCCTCTTCTTTTCTCTATGGTCTGCAGCGTAGCTGAGGAGGGTTTGTTGTGGCTGTCGTCCAGCAGCATAGAAAAAAGTTCTCCAGAGCTCTAGGGGCTTCAACACGGTCATCGTACTTGAAGACCACATCCAAGATCTGCAAGACCTTGGCAAAACCTTCAGCATCCTCGGCGAGCTTGTCGGCATTGTGTTCAACCTGTCTCCATGCAATGCCTTGCAAAGATGTGAGCAGGTTGATGGTAGCTTCTTTGGTCTTAGTCTGGACGGCCATCTTTTTGCCATACAAGCTGATCCTTGCTCTGCTTTCCACTCGCGATAGTCGCGAGGGTTGTTCATGAACAAAGGGATGAAGTTGTCCTTTGTCACTTCAACTGAACCTGAGGTGGTTCCTGAGCCAGTGGCCATGACGATCACGTAGGGCTCTTGGATCTAGTTGAGGTGCCACCGTCGACCTCAACGTTAAAGGTGCTGGAGCTGTAGCTCCGCTACCAGTGTGAATTGGGCAAGTATTCACACTGGTAGGGAGGTTGCAACCTGAAGTGGTAGGTGGAGTAGAAAATGAGGTTAAAGTGGTGGTTGTAGTGAACTCTGCAAAATGGAGGTGGTGAACACTTGCAATCTCAAGGATCCCGGCGCACAAAGTCCAGGAAGCGGTCTTTTCCTCAGTCAGCCAGGTAAGCTCGTACCTGGACAAGTCGTAGCCTATGGCTAGACGCGCGCATCACCCGCCCAGCTTGAGAGGCGGCGAGATGCAAACAGATCAAACCTGATCAAAACAACCAAACTCACCAATGCATGGAGTGCATTTCACAGGAGTTATATAACAAAGCTTGCCTGCAGCCCGTTCTCATTTAACCTTCAGTTTGTGGAGAGGAGTTACAGAGAGAGAGAGAGAGACAGAGACAGGACAGAAAACACGTTGCACTTAGATGGCATATGCAGAGAAGATGGTTCATGCAAGTTTGCTAAAAGGATCTTTTTTGGCTGATGTGAGACGACGGTCTACACTGGAGGCCATCACTATTAGGTATGAGGCTATTTGGGTGGGGGCCATCGCTAGTAGGTTGGCTCCTCCCTTCCCCTTTCCAGCCTCCCCTTTCATCACCTGGCATGTGCCATCTTAAATCTTAGTTCCAAAGGTCCCTTCTCCGCCTTCCTGCTTTTCTCTTCCTCTTTCCCGTTTCTTTTTAATCTCTACTCTCCCCTGTATTCCTTTGTACCTGTCCTTTTTCTTTCCCTTGCTTTGCTCTGTCATCTCTTCTGATTCCTCTTTCGTTTTAGTTTGCCCTCTTTTCTTTCCCCTTCTTCTTCCCTTCCCCCTTCCACCCTCCCCTCTCATCACCGCCATCTTAGGGTTCCTTTTCTTTCCTTGCTCTGCTCTTTCCTCTCTTCTGACCCCTCTTCAATTTTAGTGTGTGCGTGTGAATCTGTGAGGGGCAGCTCTCATATGTCACATATGCCATCTTCCGGCGCGCATGCGTTGATAACTTTGAGTGAGGTCGTTGATGTAGGTTTCCTCTAGTTTTTTTTGTGGGTTTTAAGATTGCACACTAGCCTCCCTGCCCTGCTCATTCAAGTGCCATCTGACAAAAAATGTCAAAAAGTGGTTGATATGCCACCTGATCAAGCGTGAGTCGTATGCCATCTTTGTGTGATGGACTGTATATGTGTTTTTCCATGAGTCATGGCTGACTGACCAATTGGACTGCACATGGTCACCCTGTGCAGCATGGCATGGGGAAGACAAGAATCTCCTGAGGTCTAAACTTCCAAAGAGCTGTCAATGATTCGGGTCGCAAGTAGCTGCTTCTGAGAATGAGCCCGAATATAGATGTATGTTCCGATGTTTTATTGTGAACAATGTGACCACATATTGTCAGAACTTGTTGAACTGGTTGCTCTTCCAGAAGCTAGATGCCTGACCAGTAGGGAACTCCAATTTATTTAAAGGAGTCTGATGTTTTGATCGGTCACTGATGCAGCACCCTGCTCTTGTTTCATTTTGTGTAATGCCAGAGCGCCTGTGCAGTTGAGGCCTTTTGCAGGTTCGGAACAGTTTAGTTTATATAAACGTATAGACAAGTGGACTGGTTGCAGTTTCAAGCCTTCAACCAGCCCAGACCCGTGCTGGACAGTCGGCCTGGCTAGTCGAGTTTGAGCGTGGTTTGTGCTGGCTTGGCTTCGAGAAGGTGTGCAGCCTTTGGTTGTTCATGACGCTGACTCTAGTGATCCCGCCCGTTGCCGGGAACAGAATGCCGGCTTCAATGCGGGCAAATTAGCTTGAGTGGAACATCGAGCCGTGACAAACCCCTTGGACATTGCCATTCGGTTTCTCTTTGTTTATCGAAGCTCCTTGCATGTTGCAGCACATGTACTTGATGTGCACCTTGCCAATCAGTGGACTACAAGGGAACCAGTCAGCACACCACCAAACTCAAATGGTTGCACTGACGACCAGAACCAAGATGCTTGTTGCGGCAAGGCCCGGCCCCTGTTCCCATCGAAAATGAACCGATAGACCAAAGTTCCTCGTCCTCATGTGCTATGCAGCTGGAAACCCATGAAAATGCGTCGGAGCTTGAAATGCTGCTCGAAGGATCTGAAAATAAAGGGCATCGGACATGGTTGCAATAATCAGTTCCAATTTTTTTTTGCAAACTTCTGGTTGCGAGTCCAAACCTTCCAAACGCTGCAACTGGATGAGGCTCCAAGGCAAAGGTGCATTCATACAGTCAGATTAATTACAAAATGAATGCATTGTTTCTCACTTGCACAAAATGAAAGGGGGTGCTAAACACATGTTTGCAAGATGTTTTTTCTACCGCTGTGGGTGGCTTTGCCACCACATTACATGCTGAGACGATGAATGCGAAGATGAAGAGCATTTGCATGTTGCTGCCATGTTGGCTCCAATGCCAAAGCACACAGTGACAATATATAGGGCTTGATTGATGCTGGAATATCATTGAAGGGTCCCACCGACATGGCAATCACCAGAGCCCACCACAAAAGAGTAAAACACAATAAACAACCACGCAGGGTGACAAGTTGGAAGAACAAAGTGCAAATAGCAAATTGCTGGCAGCTTGGACCTCAGAGTGCGAGACTGATTTCTGTGGAGCATGGTTTTGGAGATCTTGCCTAGGAATTTGCAAGTCACAGTGTCACTGGGCCAAGCAAGAAATACTTGGAGAGAGAGAGAGAAGGGGGGAGAACCAATGTACACCGTGGGTTTCTTCACTGCCAAGGCCACAGCATGTGACTCGGCCGCACTATATTATGACTCCTTCTCACCGGCCTCCCTTGAGGCGGCTGAAAGGGAAACATATGGAAAATACTTAAAATATAATGTGTGGTGTTGGCTAGGGCTAGGGTAGGGCGGGTGGCCTTCCCAATGGAGAGGCTCATTTGGGTGAAAAGGAACCTGAGTGTGAAGAACAGGAAGGACATGAGGTGCATGTATAGAAATCCATACCGTCAATATCCGTCAATGAAATCATACGTGTACTAGTCCAGTTGCGGAGCACTTGTGGCCCATCCTCCGATCCAAGTTGTGGGGCTATACTTGGCATTGCCTTATTTAAAAGAAACTTGTAAATCAAAGGGTCAACCGGAAAGGGTTTGACGGCTACTGTATCTTTGGGCTGCGACGATGCAAATTTGGAATCAGGCAGTTGCGGAACGTTGTTTCTTTTGAGGTGAGGTATGGGGCTACTCAGAATCCCTCCAGATCCTAAGGCCTATATGGCATGGCTCAGCTTCCAGGCTGCTGGTCGTGGCCAAAATAGGGCGAGTGCAATCCTATCCTGGATGGCGCTGTAGTCGATACAACTATGCTGTGGTTCTTGACATAAACAAGTGTTCATTGTCTTGGTCCAAAGAGAGGCGACCACAATGCTTTTGGCATTTGCTTCCAGCTCCTCAACAGGTCCCCACGACGCCGCTCCCACTCCCGTGGCAGGCCAGGAGCGGGTGTTTTGTTTGTCACATTTTTTTTGCGAGGCCAGAAGCTGCAGGGGTACGAGCCGTTTTGTAGAGCCTTAAACATTGCCCCACTGGTCTGTAACCGTTGAATGTTGTTGACATGTATGTATGCCCTTGGGCCAAAGTCGTCCACGTCTTCCAAGTCCCACAACAGTCCAACAAAAATCCACGCAGACATGCGCCGACTAAAATCCTTTTGCGGAGACTATGTGCCAGGTAGGGGTTAACCGTAGAGCCCAACATTCAGCGATTGTTTTCCCAATGGAAGTCGTGCATTTGATCCTTGCTCGATTAGGCGAGATGACCGTCGCAGCGCATCTTGGAGAGTGAAATTGAAGGTGTTGCTTTTGGGTTTCCCATGCTGGGTTCGCGTTTTGCGCTCGCGGTGTTTTGTTGGCTGTGCAGAGTATTGTCGGGCCAATGTATATATTTTCACCCAGAGGTCCTTTGGTGAAGTATCGGTACACGCCGGCAGGCACTCAGTTGGGCAATGCATTCCTCCCACTAGGATTAGGACTTCTATGTCTTTGTAATTCTGAGAGGGTAGCTCCAAAAGTGACATCAAACAGCCGTGCGGGCTGGTGGAATGAAACACACCGAGGACTCCCGTGGCGGGAGACGGCGCAGCCGTGATCGGCGATCAAATGACAGGCCAGTTCCTAGTAGCTTTTTTGTTTCAAATAGCTTCTTGTTACTACTAGTAAACTAGTAAGGCACTTGTTACTAGAAGCGATGCACTTGTTCCTAGCAGCCACAAACACCTTTGTCATCCTTTGTCACAAGTGTTGCAGCCGCGTGTGTGATTCAAAAACCCTGAGCCACTTCTCCGAGGACGGATGTCCAGTTTCATCTGAAAACTCCCCCGGCTAGAAGAAGTCAACATGAAAGGCATGAAAACGATGGGCAAGGGGACATAAGGGGACTGTTGCTATGCGGCTATGCACTTTAGTATGCTTTAGAAACGTCAAATAAATGAATGTCAGACAAATCCGAATGGATCACGAGAAGCGTGGGTCCAATCCAAGGAACTCCGTCGCTTTGTCGCAGGCGCTCACGAACGCCGGAGAAGAAAGAGCCGCTGGGGCCTAGAGGCGAAACTTGGGTTCTTCTGCGGCGCTCCAATATGACATGAAAAACATCCTCCAACCTAGCGATGGCCTCCGGCCTACTAGAAAGAAAAGCAAATAGCGATGGCAACCCTTAGTAACGATGGCCTCATGGCCTCCCCCTAATACCGATGGCCTGCCCCTAGTAGCGATGGCCTTCCCCTGGTAGCGATGGCCCCCACCCAATAGCGATGGCCTCCACCCTAAAATAGCGATGGCCTCCCCCAAAATTGCGATGGCCTCCCCCCATAGTATATATAGTGATGGCCTCCACCCCACTAGCGATGGCCTCCCCCTAGTAGCGATGGCCCCCACCCAATAGCAATGGCCTCCACCCCAATAGCGATGGCCTCCACCCCAATAGCGATGGCCTCCACCCCAATAGTGACTTCCTCCACCCTAAAATAGCGATGGCCTCCACCCTAGTAGCGATGGCCTCCACGCTAGTAGCGATGGCCTCCACCCTAGTAGCGATGGCCTCCACCCTGATAGCAATGGCCTCCACCCTACCTAGTAGCGATTGCCGCCGCGACCCTATTTTGTAGCGATGGCCTCCACCCTACTAGCGGTGGCCTCCAACCTAGTAGCGGTGGCCTCCAACCTAGTAGCGGGGTTGCCCCAAAATGCTCCAAATCCCTTCCAAGTTTAAGACTAGATCTTTTGGCCACAAATAAGGCATTGCTCGAGTACACTTGTTGACGCAGTAGTTGACCTCCAAGCTTGCAAGCACAGAGCAGTCCCGCATGCTGCTTGTTTTCCAGAATTCTGGAACTTAAAGAAAGAGAACGGGAGACCCTGCTCGGAAATCAGGAGCAAAAACAGGAAGCGATCAAACCCGCTCCTTTTCAGGTGCGGGTCCCGGTCCGGAAAGGTTCCAAAGATGTGGACATGGTGTGCATGACCAACCCCCTTGTCAATCAATAAGGTGTTCGAGTCTTCACTTGCGAAACTACTCTTTGCTGTCGGTGACTCACAAGCACAGCAAGAAGGGTGCAGTGGCCACAGCAGCCACCCTTGCCGGAGACATGGCAATGACAAACTGGGAACAGCAGACTCCTGCCGCGCTTACTCACAACGCACGAGCTTTTTCTCCCGAATGATCATTCTGGTCGCAGACCCGTTCTGATTGTATTCAAGAACATGTGAATTAGCTGGCTTTGGAAAGCAGAGGCTTGTACCCAGCATGCTTTCCTTTGTTTGGTGACGGGAGGTGGCGTTGTCATCGGCAACCCAGAGGAGACAGAGCCACCCACATATGATGTGGAACAGGTGGGTCTGGCACCCAAGAGGGCAGACTACTTTCGGCTACTGTAGATGATGGATGATGATGGTAGATATTCACTAAAGTTCACTAATTAGATTTGTTCAGCAGACATACCCAGACAATTTCCATACCAGACCGATTTCCCCACAGTTCAAGTGACCAGAAAGAGTCCATCTTGCAGCTCGGGCCGACCAGATGTTACCAAAAGCATCCAAAAGCCATCCTACTAGTAGCGCTCAATGCGCCACAATAAGGTGCTATTTGACTATTTGATGTACCAGAACATAGCACGGCATACCAAAGTCAATTGGAGCATCTATTGCCATCACAAGAACTAACCAAAGCAAGTAAGTGACTTATTTGCCCTCTGAACGGAGTAGCCTCTATTCAGGTCTATCATTCTTTGATGGGCTGTGACGACATTCCCATTCCCAACTTAATGTCGCCTTGAGCAGCACCCAGGTCGAAAGCACAATGGAGATCCGACCTTCCAGGCTTTTAAAAGCTTTCGAATGGTGGAAACACGTTGAAATAGGATTCAATGGAGAGAAATACTGCACGAAGCTTGCATGACTGACAGATGCATGCATCAGTTTTTCATGCTTTTGTATATACGAACATACCGTCAAGCAGACTTTGTGTTTTTGCAGGCCATCCTGAACATCAAGGGCCAGGGTGGCCGCATCTTGGATGCAAGCAAAGAGGGTAATTTTCTTGAGCATGTTGAGCAATGTCAGCAATGTCATGCACTTGTTATGCAAAAATGGCAATGCTTTGTTCCAGGCGATCCGGGTGTTTTAGGTTCATTTGACACCAAGCCAGGACCAAGCAAGCTAGGACATTGCATACTGTAATCAACTGGCTAAATTCTATTGAACTGCATCCACTGCAAGCCTGCAAGTTGCAGTTTTTGTTTGTTTAAGTTTAAGGTATTCGATCTTTGCGAGCTCCTCCACGTGCCAACGAGGACTGCACCGAGCAGACCCTTTCTGAACACGACATAAATATGAAGCAATACCGGTGGGTTTTCAAGTGCTTTTTGTGTTTGCACCACCTTCGAGCTGTTGGCGTCAGAAGACCTTCCACAGGACGATGCCAGGGACGATGGTGAAGAGATGAAGGATTGTTTCATGACACTTGGAACTTATTGAGACATGTTCGACCAAAACGAAGACAGTGATGAATCGAATTGAGCATCAGTTTTTCATAGAATTGAGAGTTTGCTTTTCTAAGCGGGCGGCGCAAATTGGTCGTGCTGGGGCCGAAATGTGCTTGAAACCAAAGACGATTTGTAAAATGCAACGACGACTTGCTCCTGAAATCAGGCCTCAGAGCCCATCTTACTATTGCCTTGCAAAACAGTGACTTAGGTGCAACTTGCAGCTGAATAGTTGATCTCATCATTTGTCGAGAAAAGGGTCCTTGAGTCCTTGCTTCTGATATTTGTTGATCTCTTTCTCTCTCTATGTGTGTGTACAGTAATTTGTTAATAGATACCATTACAGATACAGATGTGTGCCCAAGATATCCCCCCAAAAAAAGAAACTTCAGTGCTGCATCTCTACGCGCAAAGTGCCACAGAGCAGAAAATCACAGTGGCCAAGGAAGCATGGCATGCAAGGACTTCGGGAGCTGCAACAGAAGCAGCGCAGGAGCCGCATCAGCTGGAAAGCCAAGGTGCATAATTACAATTAACATTTGCCCGACGTGATCCATACATCAATCTTTGAAGAACTCATTTCACTTCACTGGCGTGGAATTCTTGCGGCTCAAGCACTTTTCATTTTTGCAAGCGAACCGTTTAATCTAGCTTTGTAGGTAGGCACCAATGCTTGCACGCACCCTTGTGATCACGGTCTTGGCCCTTGCGGCTAGTCGTGACAACGAAGTCTGCAAAAATGGCGGCTCAGGCACAGAGTGCGTGGATTTTGTCGGGGATGTCCAGGGTATGCTGCAGCTCGCTTCGAAAGAAAACGCGACGGCAGCATCTGTCCCAAAAAAGCGTGGACCAAAGAAGTTGCTTCCCAAAAGGTCAAGACAGACGTCAGCGCCAATCTCAAGGAAAAAGTTTACTCCTGATGTATGGGCACCTATTCACGAATCTGTGAGGGCGCCGGTGCAATTGACTTGTGAGGTGCGGGTTTGAGAAATGCAGACAGTATACCCCCCAAAGACCATTACTGTAAATCAGGCTGTTTTTCAACATGGACTTGACTCCTGTAAACTGATGTAAGCTGTAAACACACTGTAAAGTTTCAATTTCGATATGCACCAACAGTGGCCTCAGGGAGAGAGCTTCCTTTCATGCTGGACTTTCTTCACAGAGGCTGATCCAACCCATGGGGATGTACAGTACGTGTCGGAGGAGGAGGCAAAGAGCTTAGGTTTGTTCCAAATCAACGATGGAGTAGTCCATCTTGGGAGCTTGGTCGGGCAGAATGGCCCTGCGAAGTCCATCCGTTTGCAGTCAGCAAACCGCTTTGGTGAGAGCCACATTTTTGTGATTGATATCAAGCACATGCCAACAGGCCTGGGAACTTGGCCTGCTTGGTGGTCTTATGGTCCTGATTGGCCCAACAACGGCGAGATTGACACCATTGAGACGGTGAATATTGAAGAACACGTGCAGAGCACCTTACACACCAGCTATGGCTGCAGAATGCCGATGGTTCCGGGCCTCTTCAATCCCGATTGCAACTCCGCCGATGCTCACGATGGTTGCGGGTTGGATGGACCTTCCAACAGCGGAGGGCCACCCTTCAATGCAGCGGGTGGTGGAGTGTTTGCCACACAGTGGACCAGCACAGGTATCAAAATGTGGTTCTGGAAGCGGGCGGACATCCCCTCGGATATCACCAGCGACGCGCCAGATTCAACAAGCTGGGGAGAGCCCTACGTGTTCTTCCCTTTCGGTGAAAACTGTCCTTCCTCACATTTCAAGGACCATGTCTTGACGATCAACTTGGACTTTTGTGGGGATTGGGCTGGAAACGTGTTCCCTGGGGGGCTGGCGAAGTGTGTCGAGTTCATCCAGGACCCGGCCAACGTGGATCAGCTGAAGGATGCCTATTGGGACATCAACTACGTTAAAGTTTTTGCCGCCGAAGCCACCATGGGCTCTTCTTCAGACCTGAAGACCGTCAAGGCCATTGCAGGCTGAGGGTGCTGCTCTTTGTAATAAGAGCCATCAGCCATAAGAGCGCATCCTTTTGAAAAAGCTTGGCACTGCCTTGAATGGGAAGATGGGACCCAGGTTTTCAAGTAATTACTGCTGTTGTGATGTGTTTCCTTCGCTTCAGGGCGACGCAGTATCGATTGGTAGATATTGGCGCAGTAACTCATCAACTCACCACAGAAACAACGGTTCTATATATACGAGCTAATTAGCTAATAATTAAAATATTAATCATAACATTTCCTCTTTGCCACCGAGCACAGCTGAGGCTAACCGTGAGCAGAAGGATCTGGAAAACTGACGGGTAGATTGCTGTAGAAACTTGCGAGCCTGACCGACATGAAGCTTGAGAAGAGATCATTGGGAACCACGACGGGTTGAGCATGCTGTTGCTGTCTAGAGCTATAGAGGTACCGACTTCGTCTCGGTTTCCGCTTGCAGCGCTGCGCCAAGCTATTAGGACGGCAAAAGACCTAAGCGGTGACAGGCAAAAAGTGTTCATAGTCATAGAAATTTGTGCTTAATATTGTCTCAACTGAGTAGGAGCTATGTAAATGATCGCAGTCGCAGCTTCTCAGCCTTTGTGCTGCAACATTCTGCTCAGTCCTGCAGTTGTTTCAACGTTACACCGTTAGACCATTCAGTCATTGGTTTGGAAGATAGCCTCAAGCCTTAAGCTCACACAGTGCCATAAAGTCGTCGATAGGCACGGTATGATATACTGTCATGATATATGCTCACACATATGTATGGCTGCTTGCAACGAGACATTTCCAAACGCATCATGTTAATCTTGACGGACACCATGATGTTTGGCCCACTTGGTGATGCTGGTGACTGGCCTCTTTTAGTATCGAAGAGGCTGTGATATTGCATAGCTTTGCCTCAGAAGAGCCATGACATGCCGTGCCATGAAGTGGAAGTGATATGGCGAGCAACTCCAGTGATGGAGAGCAGACCTTCCGCAATTTGGTGGCAAGGTGCGTCCAGGATATTGCGTGCGTGAAAGGATGCCTGGGCTCATTCTGATAAACTGGTTCGCTTTGGCTCACTGTGAGGGCTTTGGCTTTCAGAATTAACATGAGTTAACTGTCACCTGACCGTAGGTGACAATATACGACAATGTATATATATATATATATTTATAATTATTTATGTATTTTTTTTACTTTTGGATTGGTACCGGTGGGGCGGACATATGTCACAAGTTGAGACGATCACAGAACTGAATCAATGTGGATAATTCTGGGGCGAAACTCAAGGCCATGTATTGGCCTCGTAGAAAGTGAAACACGATCACAGAGGTTGTTCTGCCCTGAGGCATGCGCTTCTACAACTTCAACATGGCCAACAGCAATACGTCACTGGAACAAGCAGGCTTTTAGCCAACAGAGCTGTGAGTTCAATCCATCGACACCACAGCTGTGTGCTTCCAACCACCCATAACAAGCCCCGAGAGACTGAATCAAAATGGCCAAACGTCGTTTCCAGAGTTTCCCCGTATTTAGGACATTGGTGTTTCCTGTTTCTTCGATCAACCACCCCAAAAAGGCGGACCACGTCTCCCAAATTTGTTTCTTCCGCCAAGGTTTGAAGGGCTCCATCAATTGCAGGGCGCGCTTGGCCGATCTTTGGAAGACTGGATCCAGGTGCTCTACTCAGTCCACTATGGTCATGGTCCACGGGTTCGCAGTCGAGTACTTGGTGACGGGAGCCATACAGCAACGCGAAGCTTCAAAAACCTTATTTGAGGTGGTACATTCTGGTACTGTAAATCCAATGTTGCATGCAGTCGAGCATAACAGTTCGCACACCACAACCAACAATGTGGGCCCAAAAACTCAGCGGGTCGCAGAGGACCTTGGGAAGCCCCCTTCAGCCCCAGCACGCAGAAAAAAGAAGTGATAATCCAGGGCCATGGCGTTTAAAGAAATAGGAGGTTGTGAAGCCGCTCCATAGTCAGGAATCAAGTGTGTCAGAGAAGCGTAGTGACAACATTGGCATGCTGGACAAAGCCCATCAAGCGCTATTATATACTGTAAATTTGTGTCCGGTCATTTGACCATTAGCGCTTTTGTAGCCCAGTCCTCATCTCTCAGAGCTGAAGCATGCCTTGGCTCATGACAAGGAGCCTTTTCCCGACGGCCAGTCCTGTGATGCGGTCTTCGTGACCTTGACTGAGACCAGGCCGCTCACTTTTTTGATCTTGGCCGCCTGCTTGTGAAAGCACAGGCTGCACTTGGGCCCATGGGTGAGAGAGTATCGGAGCCATTCCAACTCGAAATTGGATTGTGCCACATATCAGAGACTTGGCACGGTTTGTTGGATTCAGAGTCCTTGCTTTATCCTTTTGCCGATATTGCCCCTTGTGCGCCGCGCCTTCGAAACATGACGTTTCTGCGGCTCTAGCCAAGGAACTCCGTGAAAGAAGCGGACAAGAAACTCAGCTCAACTGATCACTACCTGTGGCCTCGAGTCTCCCACAACTCGACTCAGACTTGAACAGATAGCTTGTCGTTCAAAGTGTTCATGGAGGGGAGCAGTGTTGCGCTTCTATGGCCTTGTGCCACTTGGTGCCAGAAGGCTGCTTGATCTACGACAAGCATATACCAATGGAATCGGTCTCCATTGTTCTCCCTAGTTCCAAGAAGGGTCAGTGTCCGAACCTGACTGTAGGACTAATGACATGCCGTGGAGCGGCATGCTGGATGGCATGGCGGAAAAGTACAACGGGAACTTGAAGACTCTCCTGCTGTTCCTTGACGGAAGGCTTTCTGCAAGCAACAAATGGGCGAGCTACTGCATTAGGAAGGGCGCGACGAAGATGTTTCGCCTGACACAAGGGACTCACATGCCAACATCCTGCAAGACCAACTAAATAAGTGCAATCAATCTGTTGGGTGTTCCACAAGGAGGTTCAGGGGACTGCTACCATGCTTCACCTAAACTGTGGACTATAACATGCCGCTAAGGTTCTCCCGGTCCCGGTTTCGGGGAGATCCTGAAATGTCTCCGCTCTTTGGAAGGCGAAACGGTCTGATGCATCCGGACATGCTGTTTGGAATGCTCTTGGTTGACAGTTGTCGCTTGTGTGCGGCTGCCAAAGGATCTGTTGAACAGAATTGGATGTAATTATGCTGTATATAAATTATGTATAACAAGTAGGCATGAATTCTTTAGAGTCTTGTGTCACCAACGCAAGGGCTTGACTGGAGGGGCCGTGCAGCCTAGCCCTTGTACGTTGTGACCCGTTTCAATTGCCAGCAGCTGCGCCTTGTGAAGATGGTACTGCAGGCTGACCGACAAGCGTTTAGCTGGAGTGGTGGTAGCCTCAGCTAAGCCAAGCCTTGTGAATATGTGGGCCCGCAGGTAAGTTCGGAGATTCCCAAAGGGTGAAGCGGGACGCTAAAGGTGAATCGTGTCCAGATGTCCTTTGTCGATCCCCCTTGGAGTTTATACAGCTCCGGGCTGGCTGTTCTCTATGCAAAGGGCCATGCCCCAGCACAAAAAGAGAGAGAGAGAGTGTGTGTGTGTGTAGAGTAGCAGCTAACACCCTCCCCCATCATTTTCCAAGATGTTGACTGGGCACGACTGTGACTACATCAGGTCAACGGCATGCAACTCCACATGCCTAAGCGCGAACTAGAGCGCAGTCCGAGGCACTGCCGAATCCAAAGAAGGCATTCATGGGGCGCAGCCTGCTTTCACGGCAAGGGCCGCTGCATGTGTGCTTTGCAGGACGATCTGCAGCTTCTTTTTTGGCCCCTTCAGTTGAGAGTCCCCAGCAATTTGGAACTTGGAACGGGATGCCCTTCAGTTTGGATGAGGGCGGGCAAATCATGTTGAAGTTTAGGGGCAGGGGGCACGAACGAGAGCTTTTGCAGCCTTTGCAGGCGCACATTTTCCGATTGCAGAAGTCGCTGCTGCTTTGGATGACTCCCAGAACCCCTTGGAGACTTCCAAGGTCATCATGGCAAGGTGCAGCCAAGTGCATCCAAGTGCTTGCTCGACTTTACCTAGAATGATTTTAGAATAAGTCTTAGATGATATTATTCACTGGCACCGGCCGAAGAACACACCCGCATGGAGGATTCTCCGACGAGTTCTGCGCAATGCGTCCTATCATGGGCTTTTGTCCGAGAACACCTTGCTCCTGCTACAAGGTTTGACGACGGTTGGTTCGCAGTGTGTTACGAGATTTGTGTATATGTGGGGTGTTTTACACTGACTTTCATGACTTTCTACCCCAAGCCATCCCTCATGAGTTTGGCCCTCAAATACGTGCAGACCTACTTTGCCAGGTGACCTCAACAGCCGGACAGTGCTGGTGGACGGTGTTAAGGATATCCTCAAGGAGGTGATGGCAGATACGAAGCTCCAGGCAGATACAAAATTATACAAAGAAATGCGAGGTTCTAGGCAAATTTGTTTGTAAGATTTTGGACGGTTGGCATACAATGGGCCGCAAGCCATCAAGGCCGCCATCCGCCACAGCCTTCCAGTCCCTGAAGCTTGGCCCATTCTTAGCGAAGCCGTGCGTGTGCATACGTGCGCGTTTGAACAAAACAAGAGACGTATTGCGTTCCTTGAGCAATGTTTGCAAAACTGGTTGCTTGCTATTGGAGTTGTGAGTTGCTTCCTGGTGGGTCATTTGCGACGGTTGCCGCAATCAATCCGGCGAAGGCTTTCCTGTGTATGTCAACTATTAGAAGGGTCCGAAAAGAGGCAACAATCCATATGCCATATGCCCAAATGTGAGTTCTCTCCATGGTCGGTCGAAGGCTTGTTTTACAGCTGTTGCAATTTGAGTTCGTGTGCAGAAATGTGACCTAGAGTGGATTGCACATGCCTTACACGATTATGTCGCACATGATTCCCCACAAGATCGGGGCTGATGCCTGATGCCTGTTCACCACAATCCAAAGTGATTGAAGCCTTCTACTGAAAACCTATATGCGCGTGTTTGTGCAAAGAGCTTCCAGAAGATAAATGTTTGCATGTTGCAGTTGCGTTCTGTTCTTTTCTCCCGATGAATGATTCAGATATCCGTTCGGCATGAATGACTTCGGATCGGATCTCCTGCTTGTCACTTGTCAGGAAGGGGAATGGTTCGAGCCCAGTGGTAGGACAAGTGCCCTCAACCTGCCTGTTTCTTGGCGCAAATTTTCCCACATGGCGTTTGATTCTTGCCTTTTCGTTGTTTGTTGACTTGACTCGAACAATTCATGCTGCTACGTTGCATACATTATGCAAGATTTATTGTGGCTGCTACCGATGCTATGCCGGTTTGGCTCGTTCGCTTCCGCTTTAAGGTTACTTACAAATTCAGCTCAGAGGTCGGTGCCGGACTCGATGTTCTGGGGTATGAAGCCTCACAAACCGATGGTGGACCTGGAATGCATCATGCGCGTACTTGAGGCACCGCATTCAAGCAAGCTGACAGCGACTTGGTAGCTTGTGAGCTGAGTCGTTCCTAAGGAGGAAGTCTGAGGAATTGCTTTGATGAGTGATTAGGCATTTGTGGATTCTTGTATATGTGTGTGCTTGTGTGCTTCATGAAACACAAGGTCTCGCATGGTTCAAACAGTGAACTTTTTGACATGTAAAGCATCAGACATTTACCGCAGGCCGGCCTTTCGCGTCAAAACAGGAGTGCTACCAAATCTGGTAGCGGAGCCTCCGCAAGGAGGCTCCACCCTTGAGAGAGGGTCGTACGAGCCCGATCCAAGGACCTTTCTTTTTGTCAGGTTTCACGCGCCTCCGCTAATTACATGGTGGCGATTGCACTTCGGCCTGCGCTTTTGCTTTGGTCCCTTGCCTGTCACCTCGGCACCACCAACATCCTCCTCGAGCCCTTCTCAGCGATTCTCGCGGCCGAGAAGGTGGACTTTGGTTTGGACATCCCTACCCCCTTGAGCTACTTCCGGGAGGGGTGACCTCAAAAAAGTAAGTTACATTTTAGGGTACCCCCCTAGGGGGTCAAAAAATGTAAGTTACCCCCCCCAGGCACCATCGAAACTAGTCAAGGGGGGGGAGGGGGGGGCAAAAAAATGTATATAACTTGTTGCAACCCCCCCCCTGGGGGGGTCGGCAGATCGAGGGCGGGGGGGGGGTCTGGAAAATGTAACTTGGGACCTGGAGGCCTGAACTTACATTTTTTTTACTCCCCCCCCTAGGGTGCGTTGGCAGATCGAAGATACGCCAATCACTAAGAAACTATTTGCGGGTGGGGGTCACTTAATGAAATATTTTCTAAATAAGTAATTAACTAAAAGTATTATTTGGCAACTGTTTGCTGATGCCTCAACACCAAGGAAAACATAGCCTCCAAAAATGCAGGACCAGGACACAGGCGAAAGGTGAGATTTGCAGACGTCAAAAATTGTAACTTACAATTAGTCCACGCATCCAAACCCTCAGATTTTACAGGGAATACATGGGTTCTGTGAGAAAGTTTGACCTCACAAATTGTAACTTACATTTTGGCCACATGCCCAACTCCCCAGAATTTACAAGGAATTGGGGTGTCCCCCTGAGGTACTTGCATTTTAGCATACTGAAAAGCACACACGTCCGACCACACGAACCGCAAGCAGGGGGCAGGAAACCCGGGGATCAAACGGCGTTGAATATCCTTGTTCTCCTGCCCAATAGAACAGGCAGCCTCTCCTTTATTGTTCTCCATTATTGTTTATTGTGTATGGAGTGTGATCGTCTGTTATGTTTGGGTTTCGCTTTGTTGCCTTCCTTTGGGGTCTTCAGTGGGAACATGTATGTTCCTGTTTCTTGGCAGTTTGCTTTGGGTGTGCTTCCTGTTCTTCTTTGTTGATGATGACTCAGACCCACTGCTGTTCCCTCATCTGCTTTGTTTTTGTGTGGCTTGTTGCTGCAGAAGGAGTTGTGTATGGAGTTGTGTATGGAAGACCCCCCCGGCCAAAAAGAGTTGTAACAAAACAACATATATATATTTTATATATCTGTTTTTTAAGTTCAAAAATGCTAATGATGCAGCCGGCCGCGGGCAGCATCATTCAACTTGATGGCTGACGGCTGACGGCTGACATGTTTCGGCAGGCATTTCCTTGAAATGCCGCATTTGACCATGCGGGACGTGGTCGTGAGCGCTCCTCTGTGCTTCAAAAATGTAACTTACATTTTTGAGGTCATTCCCCAGGAAATCACCCATGAGGCCTCAAAAATGTAAGTTACCTTTTTTGAGGCCACCTCAAAGTTAATGTAATTACATTTTTGAGGCCCTGCGCGCAGGAAAATGTAACTTACAATTTTCGACGCCCCCCCTCAGGATAGGGTAGGGATGTTTGGACGGCATGGCTGCCGTTGGTGCCGCCCCATCCGGGGGCTTGCCTCTTGGTGAGTTCAGGAAGGATGTGCCTCCAGGTTGGGCTCCTGGAGATCCTGCATATCCCCTCAAGCTCTACATGGAGCGCTTGCGAATGGCGTGGATGAAACTGTTGGCCCACTGGTCGCTGGAAGATTGCAGGGTCGAGCACAAGCGATCGCCCACTCGCTTCGACTTCCCAATCCTCATGGTCGTGTGGATGCCGGCGACGCTGCACTCGTGCGTCTGTCCGTGGAAGAAGTCCGGGACCCTATGAATGGCCAGATCATCCAACATGCCATCCCTTCTGGCGCGCAAGTGCTTTGCAATGCGCTCAGAGAGGCATTCGGTGATGCAGAACAGGTTCAAGCCACGAAGAGCCTCGAGATCTTCTTTGACATGAAGCGTGGCCGACCTTCGCTGCAGGAATTTGCAGCCGAATGGAACCTGAAGTTGGAGGAGGCGATTGCGCACGCTGGCTTACAGATCGGCAACGTGACGAAGACGTTCCTTTTCTTCCGTGCCAGCCAGCTACCTCAGAAGCACATAATTAGACGACATCCTCATGCAGATCCACGGTGATCTGAACAGGTTTGATGATGCTCGCAATCTGGCCATCAGGTTAGCGCATCGACAGCAAGAGCTTCTATGAGAGCGCCTCCAGCTATCCGAGCACCACCGAGTACTATGACATTGAAGAGGAGTATGAACAGGCATGGACCGGCTCTGATGCTTACTACACCCCGGAGGAGAATGACACCTACTGGCAAGAAGCCTCCGACACCTATGAATGGTGGCCAGATGAGTTCGCCTATGAGGACTACATGAATGAAGCCCCTTGGCAAGAAGATGAATGGCAAGAATTTGGACAGGTGATGAACCTGACTACGAGCCGGAAACAATACAAGAAGCCACTTCTAGTTCAGCCGGCGTTGAAGACTTCTACAAAGGAAAGGGCAAAGGCTCCTTTGGTACCGGCTGCTCCGTCTGTGGATCAAAATGGCACATGGCATCACCCTGTCCTATGAGTTCCAAGGGCAGTCAACGCAGTGGATGGTCCTATGGTAAAGGCAAAGGAAAACACAAAGGAAAGCAAGGTGGTTTCAAAGGAAAAGGCAAGGGCAAGTCACGAAAGGTAGCCTGGTAAGGACTACCTTGAGTTTGCTTTGCGAAGCAAAGGGACTGGCTTGAGAGCTTGCTCGGGACTAAAGATTGGTAGATCAATGTCTAACACCCCCACCCCCCCTCCCCCCCCCCTCCCATGTGATGAATGATTGATAAATCAATTGATTCAACCCCCCCTCCACTCCCCTCCCCGTCCCCTCGTCGCCAGCGCTACTAAATTCTGGACATAAGGTGAAGTCATGCGCTTAACAGTCACAGCAGTACGACGCTGGCCATGAGGTTGCGCAATACAGCACGAACCCTGCGCAATGAGGTCGCGCAATGCAGCTTCAATGCCGCGCGTGCGCACCCGGCAGCCTGACACAGCGCGTACTGCGTTCACAGACCATATTGCTCGACACCAACGAGCATCGATGCAACACAGCCTCTCTGCAAAGAACCCTTGCGTCGCGGAACACCATTCGACTCAGCCTTATACCCTAGCGTGGCGAAATCTTACCGCATCGTGGAGCACACCCACCATAGCGCGACGTCCATCCCTGGCAGTACCGGCCGCACCCCTCCAGCACTATCCTTACAAGGGGGTTCAGCACTATTGTTACAAGGGGGTTGGTCACTGAGTCACTGCGGCTTCGACGCAACGCGTGCAGGCTTGTAATCCTGACACAGTGCGTGCAGCTGTGGGACCATAGCTGGTACACATGCGAGCGTTTACGCATTGCGACTTTTACGCGCGCCTGTTTTCACACACCTAGACACAAACGAACGTCGACGCAACGCAGCCTCTCTGCAGAGCCGTGTGGCGCAATCTGACCGCAACGGTGTTCCTCTTGAGCCTTCTTACGCCTTCTTGTGCTCTCTGGCTTTGTTGGTTTCTTCCTTGATTGACCAAGGGGCACGTTCCTGAAACACCGGAGACAGTCCCTCACCAGAAAAGGCCCCGACAGCTACTCGGTCCGTCTCTACCTTTCGTGTTTCCCCGCTCAAGTTTCGTTCTCGTGGCTATCCTGGCCGCTGGGGAAAGGCAAAGGTAAGAGCTACATGACACAAGTACCTCCTTTGCCGACCTGGTCGAGTCGCCCAACTCATGGCTTCACCAACTCCCCTGATCGAAGAGAACGACAATTGCACCATGCCCGTACTGGCCTCGATCTCAGTGGACCATCAGTGCACCTTCATCCAACGAGCACAAGAAAAGAGGACTCCTCAGGTGCTGTCCATCTGGACATCAGTCGGGAGGATGACTTCCTACGACGCGCGCAAAATCGAGAACAAGATCCTGAGCAACAAAACACCAATGCAGAAGAGAAGAATGAGTCAAGCTCTAAGACCCTGTTGAACTTTCCAGTCATGATCCACCACGACACCAAGGACGTTGACCTCCCACTTTTCACACTGTGGCTGGAGAAAAGCGCCGTGGGCTACTTGTGGATCCTGGAGCAGCAGCAGGACTGATAGGAAGCGAAACGCTTCGAGATCTGATGGACCATTGTCTTCGTCCTGCAGGTTTAGACAAGCATGTTGTGTGGAAGGAGCGCACCACGTCAGTGACCGGCATCAGCGGCAAAGGTGATTCCACCTTGGCAGAGATCACCTTCCAGTTCCAGCTTGATGAAACAAGACGAGCGTCTTTCTCAGCTGATGTTCTTGGAGGAGAAGGCTCTCTTTGTCCAGCGCT
>CAXAMN010016302.1:0-10973 GCA_963970005.1 Durusdinium trenchii | reverse complement strand
TTTCCATTGAGATTTGATGCTTTTGGAGGCTTTTGGATGGAGATTTCCATTGAAATTTAAACAGTTAGTTCTATTTCCATTGATTCATTCCCTTTTATTGTAATTTAATATTCCAGATGTCTGCAAAGTTAGGAATTCTTATTTCCATTTAATTTAATATTGCCAGAGGTCTTCAAAGTTGGGAATTCTTATTTCCTTTTAATTTAATATTGCCAGAGTAGCTCCAGAGGTAGCTAGCTAAGGATTCCTTATTTAATTATCAACTGATTGATTTTCTTATACATTATTTTGGAGGCCTTGGCTGTTGAGGGGGGGGAGTTTATAAATCAAGGGACTACATTAAGCAGGCCACGTACAGAGCACCTGACCCCCCAGCAGGTCTGCGCAGCAGGGCCGGAGCCAAGTCCACATTCGGGGCTGGCCTTCAAGCGCTCCACCGACCCACCCCTTCTGCCTTCTTAACCCGGACCCGTACTTTGATGTTCTGGTGGTTTGCTATTGTGTTACATCATAACACATTTGTAATAGGGATATAACTACTTATAACAAGTTACAATTGCCCTAAAGGGTTTATATTATCATCATTTTTAAAGCTAATAACTAAAGGAAAATAATTGTTATGCTAATGTCATTAATGAACTTATTTGTTTAGGACAATTACTAATTTGACAAAAAACAATATTAGCACAGTTAACATACACTTTAAAAGTTAAAAATTGATTAAAGAAAATGTTGTATGTTTATGTTGCCAAGGTTAGAGCAAGCCTTTGTCTACAGGCTCCAGATGCTTCAGCCTCTACAGGCTCAAGTTGTTTCAGCCTCTACAGGCTCAGGTTGCTTCAGCCTCTACAGGCTCAAGTTGTTTCCGCCTCTACAGGCTCAGGTTGCTTCAGCCTCTGCAGGCTCAAGTTACATCAGCCGTTGCAGGCTCAAGTTGCTTCAGGCTTTTGTACAAGAGACGATCCTGTGCAGGATCAAGTTGCGTTGGTCTGCGCATGCTCAAATGGGTTTATGCATTGCAGCCTGCCACAATGGCATTGTAACACTTTGTGGGGTGGGCAGCTACATACAATGAAAAGGTGAATGTGTTGAAGAGACAACCAACCACAACATAAGAACACATGAAACACAAACAACACAGCATATGTAGGTGCTTTGCTCATGAACTTTTAGTGTTTGCACACCATGGCTCTTCCTTGGGTGGTGGAGCTCAAGAAGATTTTGAATGACAATGAGATGGGCGTCAACCAAAAGGCTGCAAAAGCCTTGGCAGGGTCGCAGCAAGCAGGACTTGCATACGCCACAGTCTTGAAACCAAAAGAAGTCTCGATCCATCCTTCGAATCGAGGAGGACAGATGTGCAACCGCTTTGATGTAAATCCCTCTGCCAGGTAGGGTGGAGCCGGGCCTTCAGTATGTGTGGATTTGCCCATTGAGAGCAAGAAGAGATCACAAATCATTGAGTGCAATGCGACTCTTGCATCCACTTCTTGTGGCATGCTTCCCATGCCAAGTGGCAAGGAAAGAGTGTGCAGCCTTTCCACCAGCCACACCTGTACATTCCTTCGATGTCTAGAGAATGGATGCAAAATGGATGGTGGTGATGACCTTGCAGGTGGCTCCCATCTTTCACTAGAGCAGCTGATTGCCAAAGGTGATGATCTTGGGAGAATGCTCACAGAAGGGTGGGAAGGGTGTGTGGTCAAAGCGCAGGTCGAAGCTGAGGTGCCTGACTTCTGTTGCTTTTTTGCAGGCTGCATACAATAGTGACTCCTTGGACACTTTGATCAGAACACTTCTTATGGTTTAGCTTTATGTGTGCTGAACTGGTTGTATGTGCAGCGGTGTCCACCACACCATCCAAGGTGATCATGCCATTGTCAAACCTCCAAATGAACTGGAGGTTGCAATGACAATTGCTCACATCTTCCAGATGCAGCCTGCAGACAAGAAGGATCTTGCAAAGCCAGTTGCCCAAGCTGCAGCAGGGATGCCTCCATGCAGAAACTACATCAAGAGCATTGGGGACTTTGTAGCTTCCTATGCTGGTGGTGAATCCTTCCAGCTCTTGAGGTACTTGGACTTCATGTGTTGCTCAGTGGCATTGATGCAAAAAGATGATACCAATGCAGGGCTCTGGTGGTGGTGGAAGAAGGGGCTGGATTGGGGAAGGTGGAAGGACACCACTGATCTTTGGCATGTGGTTTGAATCTGTGCCTGCGCAGGCTCATGTTTGTAAATGGTATCAATTTGAAGCCTGTGGAGGCTCAGTGGGGAGTTGTTTATGTTTGTAGCTTCAAGTTTGAAGCCTGTGGAGGCTCAGTGGTGTATTGTTAATGTTTGTAGCTGCGTATTGTTAATGTTTGTAGTTGCAATTAATTTGAAGCCTGTGGAGGCTCAGTGAGGTATTGTTCATTTTTGTAACTGCAAAAAGTTATGTATTGATAGTTGTTTACAATGCTATCTAAGGACCCAGAGAACAAGGAATACTCAGGTTGGTAAAACAAAGCCACAGCTTTGGTGCATATGTGGAAGGTGGGTGAGGATGGTGGGCTCGACAGAGCCTTGAGCAGGCTGCATGATCACCATTCATTGCAGCAAGGGCTCAAAGAGCTACATGAAAAGTACAAGAAAAAGGGACCTGAAGTGTACAAGAGGTACATCTGACAACCTCCTCTGGCCTGGTGTTGAAAAAACAATTTAGTGTGTTGTGCATTGTGCAGCCTGTACAGGCTCATCGTTGCGCAGGCTCAGCATTTATATGCTCCTGTTGATCATTGGGCCTGTAAAGGCTGCTGTTGTGCATTTGAAGGCTGATGTTGTATAACATGTTAAAAATATTGGTACTGAAAATTCCTAAAGTTTGATCTATTTTTGCTATTTATTGAATAGAACCATGTAATTTTTTATTGTCTAAATGTCATCGACTTTTTGTTTTTTGAATTCAAACAAATTGATTCAAATCCCAAATATTAAAATTTGAGTTCAAAAATTTGAATTCACATTCAAAATTTTTGGATTTGAATTCAACAATTTGAATTCAAAATCCAAATTTCGAGATTTGAATTCAAAAAATTGAATTCAAAATCCAAATTTCGAGATTTGAATTCAATAAATGTTGAATTCAAATTTAAAGTCATATATTTTTGCGTGTTTGTTTACATATAAGTTTAGACTCTTTTGGAAAGAAAACAAGGCTCTTTTGGAAAGTGAGGAGATGTCCAGGTATAATTCTGTGGAGCCTCATCTGGAAGAAGGTTGCAAGAGAGCATCATCGATATCTGCCAAGGAAGGTGAAAGAGTGCAGATCTTTTATGTCAACTTCCTTTCTCTGTTGGCAGGTGTCTTTTACAAAAATGGTGCGTTTGCAGAGTATACGCTCAAGCTGCACAGCCTCAGGCCGACCCTGCATATATTGTGATGAAATACATCCAGGGAACATCTTGAATAGTTCTGGCCGCAGGGCCTGGTGCTGCTATGTTAGCTTTCTTGAATTTACAACCATGCTTTGCAAAGAAGACTTGTGGTTCACATTGAGTATAATCAGGACAGTGCAAGCTTCCAAGGTGTCAGCTGGAATGTCTCAGATTTTCTTCAGTCACTCCACAGACAGGAGTTCTCTTGTCCAGTGACAACGGCAGCATGCGATTGTACTTTACATTGTCAATGGTTCTTCAAGATGGTGCTGCGCGCAAAGCTATTTGGATGTGTCGACAAGATGTAGGGTCCAAGCCCTGCATGCTTTGTGCGAGCAAAGGTATTAGTAGTGATGAAACTGAAGAAAAATCTTGTCTAAGTTTTGCAAGCAAAGCCAGCTCATGCCCTCTAGCGATGCAGAAATTGCTGATTCTTGGAACAGAATGGCTGAGAGGTTCAATGTGCTTTCACAGGTGGAGTTCAACCAGTGGCAGCAGGCCACAGGGGTATCTTTCAGTCTACATGACCTTCTGTCAAGCAGTACTTTGCAGAGTGATGGTTTATTGCTGCCTGCCAGCCGGTATTGCCATGACTATATGCGCACAATGTGCTCAAATGGCATCATGGTTGACGCAATTTATCTGGTCTTGGAGGCTCTTTTCAGTGCTGGATACAACGCATGGGGCTTGTTGGGCCAATGGTTGTCTCTATGGGTTCTTCCCAAAAAACCAGCAAAGCTTTGACATTCCCAAGCTCTTTGATGCACAAAAGGTGACCAAGTACAGAAAGGATAAGGGCTTCAAGTGTTCAGCTTCAGAAATGCTGACACTCTACAAGCTTCTTCAGTACTTTTTGGAGGCCATGTACATGAGCAACAGTTGCATGGTCAAGGAGTGTAGATCTTTCATTGCATGGTGTCAACTTTTGGACTATCTACAGAGCATACCCTATTTGGACAGCCCTTGCCCCAAGACTTTGTTGGGCCTTGTTGAGAGTGCTTTGGAGTGTCACACATTGGCAGGCTTTGCAAACTATACAAAGCCTAAACATCATTGGACTCTTCACTTCTTTGACTGTTTGAAGCGCTGGGGTCAGCTGCCTTCACGCTGGTCCTGTGAAAGGAAACACAAAACAGCAAGGAAATATGGGTCTGCGCATTGTAACCTCCAGACCTATGACAAAGGTCTCTTGGTGGCTTGCACCATGGAACACCTTCATAACCTTCATGATGCAGAGCTGTTGATGACACTTGTCATTTGCTGTGCCCTCGAGGTGTTCCCAAATCTTTGCAGCAGAAGTTGAAGGCAGAAGGGCTGCAATTTCAGAGTGTGCAATCAGCAACAAACTGCAAGTTGTCTTCAGGCTCCACTTGTACATCTGGCGGTGTGGTATTCTTCTCAAATGCTGCAAGCAATGATGAGATGCGGCAAGGCATTGCATTTTCTGTCGGTGCTTGATGTGCCATGCGTGCTGCTGAATGAGTTCAAATTTGTGGAGCAGAAGACAAAGACAGCCACTGTCTGGGAAACTTGTGACCAAAAGCAGTTGCTGCCACTCCAAGATGTCTTGCAGCCAGTGGTGCGCAACTTTGGAAAGAATGGCAGGGTGACCTGCCTTAAACCTGCTCCTCTGTTTCACAAGTGAAAAAGCTGAGTCTTTGCAGTCAACATGGCCATTGCAGGCTTTGACTTTAGCCTCTACAGGCTGATGTTTAGCCTCTATAGGCTCAAGCGTTTAGCCTCTACAGGCTCAAGTGTTTTTATGTGTTCCAAACATATTTTTAAAAACGACTTGTTGTACATAGTGTTTTTGTGAAATATGTTAATGCCCATAACATATAAGCAAACCACCAGAACATCAAAGTAAGCTTTCCGTTTTCGGGCAAAAACCGCATCTTTTAGCATCGAAACTGCGGAAACATGGACCGCTTAAGAACCAAATTGCGTGGCCATGGCCCGCTTAAACCCAAACCCGTGTCTTTTAGCATCGAAATTGCATAAACATGGCCCGCTTAAGGATCTTAAGGGCCAAACCCGCGTCTTTTAGCATCGAAATTGCGTAAACATGGTAACATGGCCCGCTTAAGGACCAAACCCGCGTCTTTGAGCATCGAAATTGCGTAAACATCGCCCGCTTAATCTCGCTTAAGAACCAAACCCGCGTCTTTGAGCATCGAAATTGCGTAAACGTGGCCCGCTTAAGCGCAAGCCCGCGTCTTTTAGCATCGAAATTGCGTAAACATGGCCGGCGTACAAGGACCAAACCCACGTCTTGACTAGGTTCAAAAATCTTACAGTAACAATCCCTGCCAGCACAGTGCTCAGCAAAAACTTTATTTACTATTCAATATTCTTACGATCCCTGCCAGCACAGCCAAAACTTGACTACTTTCAAAAAGTATACTCAATGCCTTCAGCCAAAACCTGACTAGTTTCAAAAACCTTACTTTGCACAATCCCTGCCAGGGCAGAGCTCTTCGGCCAAAACTTACTAGTTTCAGAAGCTTTCAACGAGGCCAGGAGCACTGTGCTGTCAGGGATTGTAACAAGTAACTTGTTACAATCCCTGACAGCGCAGTGTTCCTGGCCTCGTTGATTTTCGTAAAGGAACCGTTTGTACTCGTACATATTTCATTGTGTTGGCTTGTTGCTCGACTCGTCAACTTATTGTAAAAGGCTATGTTGAACTTTCATTTTGTCTGCAAGTTCACTGCAACTTCACTCGTGGCATCACTCGTGGATGTACCCGTGAAAACACTTTTGGTTCACTCATACTTTGTGGTGATTTTTGTTCAAAACCATGTCTATAATCACTTTTGAGTCATTGCTACTCTTATTTGAGTAATTCCTAATCAGTTTCAATCATATTTGTGACAACTTTATGCTTAAACATGATTCACTATGATCAAAACAAGTTAAAAATGCAAAAAATGACTAGCCAGAGTGCCTTGGAAGGGTGCCCATCTCAACCCTCAACTTTGATTTGGTGAAAACATGGCCCGCTTAAGGACCAAACCCGCGTCTTTGAGCATCGAAATTGCATAAACATGACCCGCTTAAGCCCCGCATCTTTGAGCATCGAAATTGCGTAAACGTGGCCCTATTAAGCGCAAAGCCGCGTCTTTGGTCTTTGAGCATCGAAATTGTGTAAGGATGGCCCGCTTAAGCGCAATGTCGAGTCTTTGTAAACATGGTCCGCTTAAGGCCCAAACCTGCGTCTTTGGGCACCGAAATTGCGTAAACATGACCCGCTTAAGCCCAAAAGCCCGTCTTTGAGCATGAAAATTGCGGCCCACTTTGACCAGCAAAAGATAGTGCAAACAAAGTTCAACATCAAAAACTAGTTAAATATCAAGGTGTCAAATGCTCATGATGTTGTTTTTCAACATGGCCCGTGGCGCGGCGTGCTTGGAGTGGGAGAGTTGGATTTGTCATGCTTTCCCTGACAGGATTGTGCCAATGTAAAGGTTGAAAGGTTCCCTGATTTAGACTCAATGACATCTGACCAAATTTTACATTTCTACCTTTGCGCCAGCGTTCTGCGTGCAACCCTGACACGTAGAAAATGGTGATATATATGTATATATATATGCATACGCATATGTATATATGTGACATTATGACGATGCCAATTGTCGTTGTGAACAATGGTTAAACATATTATCTTTGTTGATTTGGTTTGATGGCTTTTATCAAAAAGCACAAATAAAATATAAACATGGTCATAGTCCTATTCAACTATATTTTGCCGTAACTTCCCACTAGTCGTTTAAACATATCCTATGTCTTGGTTGAATGGTAGAGTTTATTGGGGGGGGGGTCGCATTATACCGATTAATCCCTGCCACCCCCCTCCCCCCACCCCCCAATCCATTTTAATCACATGACTAATCGATGACAATGTTATGAAACCGATGACAGTTTTTTGAAACCGATAACAGTTTCGTGAAATGGAACATACCCCACTTTAATCACACGACTAATCGATGACAATGTTATGAAAGCTGACAGTGTTATGAAACCGATGATCATTTGGTGAAACCGGCTATTATGTTGTGAAAACGGTGACAATGCTGCTGCTAAAGCAGTGACACATATGACGACACCTGAAAGCACCAGGCGGTTGATCAATGCGTGGGCAGCTCTAATATATATATATATATGTGTGGTTATGTGGTGAATATTGCATACAAGATGTTTTTACAATATATCATATCATTTAGTATCATAATATAATACGGACATATGTGGTTCACATGTTTGAGGCCCATGGCGGGAGAGCAGCACCAAGCCACAACCTCAGAGCCGTGGAATAGGACTCAGCTAGCGGCTAGGATCCAGGTTCCAACGCTGCCCGGGGCTGACAGTTGCTGAAAAGATCTGACAAGCAAAGCAACATAAGCATACATAAGCAATTAGCAAACCTAAGTGACAACACAGGAAGAGAGAGAGAGAGAGAGCGAGCGATGGCAAACTCAGGAGGATGCTGCCCAGGACTTTGAGGCAGAGCTGTCTCATTGACCTTGTTTGGTAGGATTAATAGACAGGATTAGGTTTTGTATGATTGATCATGATCTGAACTGGCCTTCCTCTGCTCCTTTTGGCCAGCACGCGCTATTGAATCGACCCCAGGGGTGAACGGGGTTATATAAGTGCCTCAACTTCCTCCAGGAAGAGGATTGCGATGAAGATGGCACCAGCCCTGTGCGTGAGGATCATGATCTCCAGGATGCCATGCCTGTTGTTGTGGAACGAAAGGCCTATAAGACTCTGACATTCAAGGGCGCCACAAGATTGAAAGCTGGAGGGTTGAAGCAAAAGGGCAACATCAAAATTAGTTTGTCAGACAATGTAGCAGCCTTGCCTGTGCCGCCTAAGAGTAAGCAGAGCGTGTGTGAGTGACGGCCATGTATGGAATCGGTTGTTGAGTGTGTGTGCGTGTGTGTGAGTGTGTGCCACAGGGGAGAGGGATGGCTGAATATCGCGATTGGTGGCGCCCGAGGGTACGGCATGAATCGGGCCAGGTAGACAAGACGACCCTCACGGTCAAGGGCCATCGAGCATGGACCTTGATTTGAATTGCTATGCTCTCTAATCACTGCAAAGGTGCTGGCACTAATCACTAAGCGATTGAGCCCTAGCTTGGCATCATATACTACAGTTTTTGACACACACACACATATATATATATATAAGTCAACAATGTCAAAGGATGAGTCAAAGGATGCAATGATCCCAAGTCAGTCGGGTGTCATGAAATGATGTGACATGTTTATTTAGCGTGGTTGAGTTTCAGTGGAGGTGAGGAGCGGGTCAAACACCCCGTTGATTCCTTTAGTTGATGGATTGTTCGCTGATGCTTTGAATTTGTGATCACTTGAAACGTCGCTCCAAGGTGTGTTGTTTTCCTCCAAGGTCGCTTGGTTAATTGGCCTCAGCCATCCCTTGGCCGATGAGTTTGAGAGCGATGGCTTCGCCGTGGACGAATGTGAGCCAGCCGAGGGCTAAAAGAATACCTTTTCTTTTTGGCGTGTGTTTCTTCAAGAAGTTTCAATCGGGGCCAGCGGCCAGCATCGGATGAAATTCAATACGAAGTGAATGGATTCTTTCTGTGGCTCCCTCCCTCCCTCTCCCTCTCCCTCTCCCTCTCCTCTCCCTCTCCCTCTCCCTCTCCCTCAACAGCTTTTTTGAGTCATGAGACATGTTTCGTACAGACTCTAGACTCTATAGAGACTGGATCCAATCAGTTGTGAGGTGAAGCTGAAGCTTCAGTGCTTGGAGAGTGGTTGCAGGCTTTCTGTCCATGCGTTTTGTCCTCAGAAGTCGACAGGTCGTTCAGCCGAGATCAACTAATCAAGACGGCATGTCATTGCGTTGTTTGTTCAAAAGCTTTTGCACATCTTAGAGATTCAGATGCAGAGAGAGGCACTTTTCTGTTGCCGGCTTTGTTGCGTGATCTTTGACAGGGCTCAAGCCTGATATGTTCAATCGGTAGGTAGCCCGGTAGCCCCATGTAGCCCCTATGTCGACGCCATTAGTTTCCAATGTGAATGCCAATGATGCAGCAGACGCCAAACGCGTCATGTCGGAGTTGATGAACACAGTTGTACGCGCCCACATCGAAGATGGACGAATAATCAGCGGCCAGCTTTGGTGCTTCGATCAGCTGAAGAATCTCATTTTGCTGAGCGGGTACGAGACGCGCAACTCTGAAGACGGGACCCACAACAGAGCCTTAGGACCTCTGGTGATGGTGCCTGGGAAGTACATCCGCAAACTGGAAGCAACCAAGAGTGCCTGGGAAGCCATCCAGACAAAAGACAATGAAGCTTGAGTCGATGAGAAGCTTCAAGAGCAAAAGGCACGCTGCAGCGCCCACAACCAGATCAAGACTAATTACAGTTCAGTAGCTCTACAGTCCAAGGCTCTTTAAATTCGGGCTCAGTGGATTTGTAGGTGCCAGAATCCATGGTGCCCACCATTGGACTTAGCCTTGCCCGGAATTTCTTTGCAAATTAGCGCCATCATGCATCATTTGATCAAACAGGTTCAGTTCGGTATGAAGTATGTTGCTGCTAAGGCCCGATGGTGTTTCAGAAGAGCTGCAGGCGTGAAGTCTCATACAATCCCGACACAACCCCGAGGACTTTGAATAAATCACGTGGTCAACTTGCAATAATCCTCGAGTCAAAGTGTAGCATGTAGGTTGGAGGCCATCCCTATTAGGTTGGAGGCCATCGCTAGTAAGGATGGACGCCATTGCTCTCAGGTTGGAGGCTATCGCTAGCAAGGATGGAGGCCGGCCATCGCTAGTAAGGATGGAGGCCATTGCTCTTAGGTTGGAGGCCATCGCCATTAGGATGCACACCGGCCATCGCTAGTAAGGATGGAGCCCATAGCTCTTAGGTTGGAGGCCATCGCTATTAGGATGGAGGCTGGCCATCGCTATTAGGATGGAGGCCGGCCATCGCTATTAAGGATGGAGGCCATTGCTCTTAGGTTGGAGGCCATTGCTATTGGGATGGAGGCCGGCCATCGCTAGTAAGGATGGAGGCCATTGCTAGTAGGTTGGAGGCCATGGCTATTAGGATGGAGGCCGGCCATCGCTAGTAAGGATGTGGGCCATTGCTCTTTGGTTGGAGGCCATCGCTAGTAAGGATGGAGGCCATAGCTCTTAGGTTGGAAGCCATCGCTATTAGGATGGAGGCTGGCCCCATCGCTATTAGGATGGAGGCCGGCCATGGCTATTAAGGATGGAGGCCATTGCTCTTAGGTTGGAGGCCATCGCTATTGGGACGGAGGCCATCGCTAGTAAGGATGGAGGCCATTGCTCTTAGGTTGGGGGCCATCGCTATTGGGATGGAGGCCATCGCTCTTAGGTTGGAGGCCATCGCTATTGGGATGGAGGCGATCGCTAGTAAGGATGGAGGCCATTGCCCTTAGGTTGGAGGCCTTTGCTATTGGGATGGAGGCCAGCCATCGCTAGTAAGGATGGAGGCCATTGCTATTGGGTTGGAGGCCATCGCTATTGGGATGGAGGCCGGCCATCGCTAGTAA
>CAXAMN010016291.1:51583-127787 GCA_963970005.1 Durusdinium trenchii | reverse complement strand
GGTTCCCTATAGGTGCCACAAGTGAGTGGCACTTTCGCTTGTGGGGGGTCCGCTCGATCCGATCTGCCCAGAGTCCATTCCTTTTCAACACTGCCAGGATGAAGTCTGGCGACCTGAGAGAAGAAGCGCAGGGTCGTGGTTGGGCGGCGCACAAAGCGAAAGTCTTTGGTATCAAAACTTCTTTCCCAGGGACAGCACCATGGACTGATCTCTGGACGGTGTCCCTGGACTTTCAAGAAACGCCACTCCCGTGGGATCTCTGGACCTCCACAAATTAAACCTCCTCTCCGTTGTTGGTCTCATCACCTGAACGAAAAACACTGGCAATATACCACGGTTCTCAGTGTAGACCGTTGCTGAACAACACATGATGCACATGGGCAATTCAATCTGTACATCTCAACATCACTCACAGACTCAACGGTTGGAAGGAGACCCTATTCTCACCTAGTGGGGAATGTTCACCTTCCTAGAAAGTTTGGCGATCAGAATGCTTCACCCAAAACACACGCACACACACTGAGATAAGGTTTCATCCAGTATCAGAACCCACAGAGAAAGGGGTGCACGAACGGCAAGGTCGCTGGGTCGGTCGATGTAAAGGTGTTCGAACAGAAGAGGCTGCTGCAATTCCGCGGGAAATACGTGAGGGGGAAAAGGTTTGGGGAAAGTAGCATAAGAACCACCATGAAAATGAAAAAAAACCGGCGGAAGGGCGGACCAGTGGTGCCGATGTGTTAAAGCAGGTACAGGATCAAGCGTCTTTGATCCCTTCCCATCTGTGATCATAGCTTCGTTGCGTGCACGCCCCTGCTTACAGTCAGTGAAAGAAAACTCCAAACCCTTAGGCACGGGGCTTGACACACACACACACACAAACACACCTTCACAAAATGACTTCTTCCAAGTCCCTAGGACCCCACGTAATAATTACGGGCCTAAATGGTTTCATTCTAGATAGAGCCACCTTGAATATGACTCGGAAGGACCCAACATGGACATGTTGATGCTGGACCCTTTAACAACTCCTCGATGGGCCCAACCATTTTTTCCAGGGCGGGATACATAGGGCCTGGTATGGAAAGTGTGCACATGTCTGCACGAACATGGTTTCTCTGTGCTTCTTTTTGTAGGGTGATCCTTCAGGAACGTCTTGCAACCCCGATTGAGTTGATGCTGCTTGATGGCTGCGGGTATTCTTGTTAATGATGTGGTTTCAGTCAACTGGAAATACACCCCAAGCGCAGCAACACCTCTGTTGCCCAAATTGCATTCTTTAACGCCACCTCTTTTGCCTTCCATTGGGCTCTGTGCAGCCAGCGTCTCCCCTCCGCCCCCAAAACCGCATGTTCTCGGCCAAGGTTCCCCTGCAACGACTTCTCAGCTAAGCAAATACAGGACGCCTCGCGCGCAGTGGCTGTCAGCAGAACCTCCCAATCTGCCAAGAACTGCTCGGGTGCCCGGCGCAAAACACGTTCCCTGCGCGCGGAGGTGCGCGGGATGCGCAAGGAGCGATGGAGGAGCCTGGAGGAGTCCAGAGCACTGGATGGGTCGAATTAGAAGTCTGTACCAAGATCGCAAGTTCCAAAGGCACCACAATACCCATATTTCGAAGCTTCGCAAGCCCGTTTGACGATGTGGATAGTAATGTGGACGTCTGGGGTCGTTCGTAGCTGTGCGGACGTTCTGGGGAGCTTAGAAGTTTGTTGGCTTACAACGACAATAGCAAACATAACACACAGCAAAAAGAAAAAGGGCACGAGAAAGAAACAACTAAAGTTCTTGATCCGATCCATGCACAGTCGTTTTCAGCCTTTCCACATGAAAAAGCTCATTGACGTGAACAGTCCCTCCCTCGGCCCCTGAAGCACCGAGCTTCGGATGATGGGAATCCTCCAAAGCCTGCAGAAGCAGCACCTGACGAAGAGAAGGCCTTTCAAGGCGTCATTCCGTCTTGGACAGGGGCAAATTAGAATGAGAGAACCCCATTCAAACAGCATGACATGTTGCCACACAGGCGGTTCCCTAGAGTAGGCTTCGATGCAGTATACTGGTAGTTAAGCAGGCTTCCATGACATGCACCCTGCGAACTTTAACATAGTAACCCATGGCTGATCTAGGGGATATCTAGGGAATATGAAACCTGCGTTCTCCCACCTGTTCCGTAGGACGTCTGATCAGTGTGAGGTGCAGTTGATCTTTGAGCGGCTCATCCTCTTGAAGCTCTCGTGTGCCATCGATGAAGCGCTGCTCGCGCATGCGAATGCCCGTCTCTTGCTTCACTGCATCCTGCATGACTGGATGATTTGCTCTGAATCGAAGGCACGTTTGGTTTGCAGGACATTCTCTCTGCTATTCGCGCGGTGGGAAAACCACTCTTGATTCTACAACTTTGCCAGCGCCATGACAACGTTGGAAGTCAATGGCAGGAGAGATGGCAGGAGGCAATGGGAAGGAACAACATCCAATGACAGCAAGGCAAGAGCTTCTATATATATAACTTCAATTCAACGTCCAAGGCGCAGAAAGACTAACCTCGAAGCAGTTCCGTTCTACACGAATAGAAGCACATTGCGCTAAGCAAACCGTAGCACCAAGTAGAAGAGCTGCTACAACTTAACGATCGTGAGCCACCGGTCAACACTGCCAACATGACTGTTCAGTGCACAAACGCCACCAGCACCTCTGGTATGATTTTATGGGCCTCAGGTATGATGTGAAACGGGTGCTGGTGTAGAGTGTAGAAAATGCTTCACCCTGACAAAGAAGAACCCCTCAAAAGGCCACAAGGGGGCCAAGAAACATCAGAAGACAATAGAAGAAAAACGTGTATTTTTCGTATTTTTTCCTGCCAAACCGAGTGCAGCTCTTCGATTTTGTCAAACAAAAACTCTCCTTGAGATCCCTCAGAGTCCAGCCCTCTTGTGCTGGGAAACTCCAAGAGTCGCCTGCCAAGGTGGTCACTTGCACCATGGCGACTGCTGGTGTGTCCGTCTGTCGACGAGTTCAGAAAACGCGGTCGGTCGAGCTGTCCTTGGCGCATGTCTCGTCTCGTCTGGTCGCGATGTCTCATTGGAGGGGCGGTCGTCGTTTCTTTTTTTGGAAGAAGTGCAGGCTGATGAAGACTGTCTTGGGGACGTTGCGTGGCCGTCTTGGACGCCACATGCCACGTTCGTGGATTGTGTCTTCTCGCTCTGTACTCTTTCTGGCCTTGCTCCTTGTCTGCTTCAGGGCAGTTCTTACTCTTATGGCCTTTTGAGGGGTCAGACAGGTCGAGAACCTGGTGGCTTCGAACACTATCCAACTCTTGAGCCTTGAACCGCAGGGAACGGCAAGACGACCTATCCTTCCAACCGCAGGGAACGGCCGCCGAACGAATGAGCCAAGCTATAGATGAATATTATGATTCATGATTCATGATTGATGTCATTCGCATGCCGGTGCCAAATGTATATTACACAAAGAAAGTCGGCACCCAAAACCAGCTTCCATACTCCAAGTCGGCCCGATGAGTATCAGCATGTATCAGCATCCTCGGTGTCTCGAGACAGAGCCCGGTGACTGAGTGGGTTCCCCACACATTGACCAATCCATTCCAAGGGAGGTTGAGAGACCTGAACTAGGACCCTGTACTGGAACATATTTGGGATGGGCTATAGGCTACTATAGGGCTGTTCAACCTCTCATCTCTCTCCCTAGATGCACGCTCCTATAGATGCACACCCCGTTTTTGGGCCCTACGCCAGATTCCGCCAGCTCTAAACGGTGCTACCATGACGGGTCCAGCACACCTTTTTCTCCGAACAAAACCAGCAGCAGCTCGGTGGGTGAGGAAGGACTGACTTGCGAGACAGCGTTGGCACTCGAAACACTTGAGCCTACATAGTATCAGCCAAATAGATAGACAAGTGGATCCCCACTAACAATGTATTGGATACCGTTTCTATCTATTTGGGGCTATATAGGATATGTGATTATCATTCAAGATTGGAATCACGGTCACTTTATGTGTCAAATCCCAAAATGTGATTGGAAGATAACCATTCAAGTCGATTGCAGATTGATTGATCAAAACAAACGTCCCAAACTACCAAACGGTCCCAAACGTTTTGGAGACACCAAAACTTCACAAAGACAACTTCTTGACGGCCAGAACTTCTTGACGGCACAACTTCTTGACTCAACGCCAACTTCAAAGGCTGTGGCCATGTCGTCATTGCCAGGTGGCCTGGCGGAAAGGGTGGAAAAGCTTGTCTTCTTTCTCGCTCCCTTTCAACAGACCGTCCGTGTATTTTTGATGACCCATGCCCACGACAAAACATGGCAAACAACATGCGTTCTTCTACAGTAATTTGTGCAAACCCCCCAATTCACCGCAAGAATACCCTTGGTGAGGGTTGTCGTATCAGCCTAACATACGGGTCAAATCAAGGCCCAGGAAAGCTTTGATACCTATAGGGAGTGCCGAGGAGACCTCAGCAACTCTTCAATCCATTGATTTCATGCAGGATCTTCAGTCGAGGTCGTCATCAATTCCCAGCGTTTTGGGTTTAGATGGGGGGTTGTGCCCCTGGTTTCGCAAGCAAAGCAGGTTGGTCTGCAACCGAGTCTTTTTGTTCTCCACCCTTCGATCTCCGACTGTGGCGTCGCTCGTTTCAGCTTGGCCCACTGCTTCCTCAGATGCGAGAGCATGGGAAACTCTGTGGGAACAATTCACGACATATCATGACCCCCTCAATTTGCCGGGGCCTATCTTTTCTCATTGACCCATATATGACACTGCCCTCCCTTCCTAAAGCATGCAGCCTGGGGAAGAGTCGAACCTCATGGCCTAGGAGGGCTAGGAGGGGAAGAAGAAGCTTCAAGTCCGGCCTCATGGCTTCTTAGCCCTCATCGGGCTGGGAAGGTGGGACCTTTTCCACTCATAAAGCCCAGCATCGTTGAGGTGTCATCAATCCAGGCTTGCTCTTCCCACCAGTCCCAGCGAGGGACCTCCGGCCTTGGGGCAGTGCTCCGATCTCTTTTTTTTGTGGCATTGGGGAAACCAGGTCACTGGATGACACAAAGGGGAAACCAGGTCACCGGATGACAAGTTTGGCCTATGGATGTCCCAGCCCCTGACGGTGGGATGATTGATGGACCACCAAAGCAAGACCAAGGCCATGGACGAAAGGATCTAAAGATCGATGGTCTCCACGGCCGGGCGCCCAGCAAAAGGGGTCTAGCCCCTGAAGACAAAGAGTGCAGCAAAGAATCAAGCAAAACTAAGGGAGATAGAATGTGTCCGAAGGTAAGGTGGCCACCAGGCCACTCTAGGGTTTAGCCCTTTGCATTGTCCTGATGCTCTTCTGCGGCCTTCGCTGGAAAAGATCTTCACAGTGTTTCTGGTTTGGAACATGAGCATGCTCTTTAGTATTTAGATCCGCGAATCTTCAACTTCTGCGATTCCATGCCTTGGATCCATTCCCCGAACAGGCCACTGCCAGCCGAGCAACTCAAGACCACAGTTTTGCAGCTTCAAGAACGCCTCCTGTTCAGCCTCAGAGCAAGTCTTTTCGCTGGAGGAAAGGGCCAGTTGTCAAGTACTGTAATGGGGATTTTGAAGGGCTCTTGAAGTTTCAAACATAAGGAACATGTACCACTCTTAGTTGGGATTGTTGGGTTTCCACACATGAGCACGAATCAAAGCTGTTCAAGAAGTTAGCCTCGACAAAAGAGGACCTGTCTATGTGCCTCCCTCTCTCTCTCTCTCCAGAATCTAGCCGTCTTTGAATTGTCTTTGTGCATCTTTGTGCCTATATATAGGCATACTGATATACAGTAATCTGATACACATTTCACACATCCAGAAACATGCGGACACAATGTGGACAAATTTGCTTCAGATCCCCTTCAACACGCCCTCTGCAAGCCTTCATGGCCTCATAGCAGCTTTCTGAACAAAGCCGCCAGTAGCGCGTGGTAGGGCAACAGCGCAAGGGTCCACAGAAGCTGCAGTGGTCGCAGGTGAGAAGCCCTTAGAGGATGGGGGGGAGTGCGATGGGGTTAGCAGCGCTGTCAGGTCAGCCCTCAGGCAAAACCACAAGCGAATCTCGGGAAGGTGCGATGGTCCAAGAAATTATCGTTGTTATTTTTTTTAATTAATACAGTTTGTGCTTGCCTTTGGAACTGCCAACTTCTGAAATTCTAGGTGGTTTCTCATGCAAGTGCCCACAACATGAGCCCCTTGACTATCTGTCGGCCCTATCTCATTTCAACTCCATCTCACGGCCAGGCACAGTTGGCCTCCGTCGTCACCTCTTCCGCCTCCTTCTTCCGCGCCCGCTTGGTCGTCTTGACCGACCGCACGCGAAAAATGAAGCATTCCAGTCGCAGCATGGGATAGCAGGGGAGCGGCAATCGTAGCTCCAGGTCATAGTTGGCCCATAAAGACTCGTGGAAGGACCGTGTTGCAGTCATTCCGCTATACCACTCGCCGATATAGACGACATATCCTTGACCAGCGAAATTTGAGAGGTCGCAACCCAGTTCAAACTGGTGAAACAGAACAATAGTTTCCTGATGTGCCCCTGGAATCTACTACACCCTTTGGCTTTGAACTTGCATATAAATGCATACCAGTTGTCGGAGGTTGAGATGACCTGTCAACATCCTACAGTATATCCTTTTCTTCCGGCACCTCGCAACCATATGTGAAATGCAACCTTAGTGCCTCCAGCTCCCAGAAATTGAAGGTGGAGGACATCTGTCAACAAGAAATGTCCAAAGTTTTCTTCTTGTCCAAGCGGGCCTTTTGGGGTCACGCGGGGTGGTGTGTGCAGCGCTCATCGCAGGGGCAGGCGGCTGGGAGTGCAGCTCGCTGCAGTGCCTTGCTCCCACCCCAGAAGCTGGTCTTAAAGCTGCTGGCAATAGGATCTGGACTTTATGAGCCCTTTTGCAACTGACAAAGGGGACCTCCCTCACTCCCTTTCATTTCTTTCATGTTCCCAGTCAAGGTTTCAAGCCAACAGAAAACACAACAAAAGACAATTGCAGCTGAATCGTGCTATAGTTTAATCGATCAAACAATCTACTTGTACCGAGCACCTTCGTTACAAACCCTCTTCAGTCCAACCCCGGTACCGACCTGTTGCATGGCCCGTCTTCACCAACGCCCGGGTCCGCAACGGTGAAGCCGCCGGTTTCGCTCCGAGGCTCGGCCGGTGAAGTGTCGCAGCGCTTCATCGGCACAGGCAGCTTCACCCGGAGGAGGCATGCAAAGGAGCAGCAGTTCCCTGTACGGAGTCGCATTCGGAAGTTGGGAAGTGGGGATGGCTGAGGGGGGCGACCCCTCAGCCGGACTGGGGATTTCTTGAACAAGGCAGTGGGTGGAGGCTGTAGGAAATGGATGAGTCATGGTATTTGATAGCTGATAGTGATACTTGAAGTACGCCTGGGTGCTTGAAAGTACTAGGACCTATATAAAAGGCTTGGAAGGCTGCTCGTAGGAGAATTGACAGTGATGACGAACGCCCACTGATGATTATGGGACTGAGGTCATGACTCAGACCTGAAGAACACAACCACCCCAAATATCTCTAGGACGCCCAACCCGCGCTTTTCAGCGTAGAGTCTCTCTACTACCTTACTTGTCAAACAAATCAATTAAACATACACCACGATTGGCAAGTGAACCAAAACCAAGTAGTTGGACGAAAGGTTGGTCAATTATGGGGAGATGTACTGTTCTGCAGTGCAGTGCTCGAAGCGTGAAAACACAAAACATCAAAAAAACCGTCGAAGCGTTCACTGATGAAATCTGCATTTGATTCCTGTGCAGTCGGCTGGGGGGACCAACCCGATTCTGTGGAACTACCATTTCATCCTTCCAAAGTCAACGTGCGGACGTACCCCGTCCCAATAAATAGGAACGACCGATGCAAAATCAGGTTGCGTCTGGGCAAGAATTTCTGTTCGTGATGGTGATGGTCAAGAAACATGGTGTGCCCGTATTTAGATACAACACGTTTAGCCCAATCTCGACGTCGAGGCTCGCAGATCCAACGGTCAACACAACATGCTAGAAAGATTGATGAACAATCAAAAACCAATATAAACCAATGTACTTTGAAATTTTGCAAACACAAGGGTAAAATATTTGGGTGAATATGCAGCAGTTGAAGACCCAATGTACAATGGTAGGGTAGGACAAGAGTAACCCCCCCGGCCTACCATCCTGCAATGGTTTCTGGTGTCTTTTCAGCATTTGCCTCCCGATTGCTTCAATCAAATCCCGGATGGTGGATTCGTAAGAACTTAGACTTCTTGAATTCTTCTCACAAGGCCATCCCAGCAGCCAAGCGCGCCTCTGCAACTTTGGCAGGGAACTCGCCTGACTTTGGTTGATCAACTCCCAGCGGTGACCGGAAACACGCCCAGCGTGGGTGTGGCGCGGGTGAGTACTCAAATCAGTTCAGATCTGAACGGAAGCGGGTCACCGGGAAACACCTGATCCCGGATCGAACAGATTCCCCTCTGATCCGGGGATGTCAACCAGCCGGTATGAACCCACGCTCGTCTCGGAAAAAGTGCTCGTCGCTCGAGGGGTCCATGTTTGGTGGTACAAAAACGTTGGGAGATTCTCCTTTGCATTCCAACGATCCATGGTCTTTGGTTTCACTTTGGTCTTTTCACGGCGGTTCTTCGGTGCGTTTTTCTGTGCATTCATGAACCAACCAGACGTCTCACGTTCATCGTCCCAGTCAGTGCCCCAGTCGCTTGAAAAAGCGCTGCACCGCTCCCGGACACCAAAGGCCCTACTAAACGGCAATGGGACCATCGCTGGACACATCGTGCAACAGAAGTCTATCGCGGACATGCAAAGGATAGAATGGGATAAGACAATATAACAGCAGCAATGCATGATATTCCGAATTCCTGTATATGAATTTCAATTGATATGAACTCAATGAACAAACTTTCAATTGCTATATTGTAATGTGTATATTATATACTTTTTTTTAATGTTATAAGTTATGAGCACCCGAGGAGGCGAGAAGGGAGCATGCTTCTTCGGTGCCCAAACCCATCGACACGTCTGTCGGACACGTCCCTGTCGTCCGACTCTCACCACCGAGGCACGTCGCCCAGCTGAACCTGTGAGGCCGGTGTGGGATGGAGTCCCAGAACTGGCTTGTGTTGTGATCACAATTACCCAGAGAGCTCATATCTTGAAGAATGCATAAAATTTCTATATTACTCCTATATATATATATGTAATACAATATAGTATAAATAATTACTTAAGCACAAAAGAAACAACAGGGGACTCAACAAAAGGCTTAAAGGCTTGTGGGAGAAAAAATATAAAACATCCAAACAGGAAACCCAGCGATTGATGATGACGGAAGGTCTTTCGATCAGGACTTCACTATCAAGACCAGCTGGCCCCACTGAGCCACTTGGCGTCTTCTTCACCATCAACTTCAGCCGACTAACACAGAACACGATCAGAATTCTGGTTGTCCTCATCAACATCGTCCTTCATCTCACTCTCCACGAATGGCATGGGCCCAAGGCCGGGAAGCTCCCGGTTCACACATGTCTCGGATCGCCAGCTGACCCCGGTGGGTTCACCCACCGCGCAGCGCGGATCCAAAAACCACTCGTTTGTTTCCATCGTCTTCCCCATGGCAATCGGGCGCGCAATCCCCAACAACCAACCCGTTTTTCCTGCCAAATCGTGTCTGGACACGCTCCATGCCCTGTCGTTCTCCATGCCGCCCCCGCCTTGAACCTGGACTTCTCCGGTGGATCCACATCCAAGGCGACCACCTCCACGCCGGAGTTCGCCAGCAAGTGCGACCAGTAGCCCATGCCAGCCTCGCCAGTCCGGGTCGGACGGAGTGATTGGGGCGAGTGGAAAGACCTGGCGGCGAACGGATTGGGCTGTCCAGTACAGGTCATTGGACGTGCAAGGATCAATGACCAAGGATCCAGGGAGCCATCAATGGTCAATTTCATCTTGGGGGTTCATTGATGAACCTTTGAGATGTCCTTCTCAAGGGCAACAATTCCTTTGCAAAGGTGCCATCTTTCGTGCCTGCAAAGTTACAGTATATAAAGATGATTTTTCGGAGCATCGCACGATTACCGCATGGTTCGGTGGATGTGACACAGAAAGCAAGTAGCTTCAAACTATCGAGCTTGGAAGTTGAGCCAAAGATCTACACAGTGTTCAATATGTCGACGTGTCTCCCTGTCAGAGTGCTACCCACAGTGACTCAAATTGGATAAGGCGTGGAAATGCTTGAACACCTGTTGGGCAAGTACAGCGAGGAAGTGTCGTGAGGAAGTGGCGCAATATGAAGTCTAGATAACTGTGAGTCTTCATGAGATGGCTTAAGACTTCACTTCTAAGACTCATATAGAAGCACTTCTAAGACTTCACTTCTAAGACTCTTTCATAGGAAGTGAGTCTTCATGAGATGATCTGGCTTATTGCTTGGGCTTGGCTTGGCCTCACTTCTGGAGACTTCGCTCCAATTCCGAGGCCGTCCGAAGTCCGGGTGAAGCTGAAATCAGCAACGAATGGCTCGGAGCTTTCGGTCCTCATCTGAAGACTCCAGGACTTCTCTTCCAAGGTGCCCCAAGCTCCACCAAACCGCCACTGCCACAGCGCTTCTGGATTTCTCGCCTTGCGGATTCTCGGCTCATCCGATATCATGAACGTATTGCAAGCTTCCATGGGGAGCAAGTGGTTTGCAGGTGTTTGATACAATTGGCATGAAGCAACCAAATTGCTTGGCATACTCGTGGGAATTCGTTAGAAAAAGCAACCTGGGTTGTCTATAGAAGCAAATCACGCAGTTGTATGTTTGGGCAAACTCCAGGCTGTATAGGACCAGACCACCAGTGCAAGTGTTTGCGTTAAACTGATCTGGATATATCTGGATGGGTTCTTGTCTATGTGCCTGTTTAGGTGGTAGGAGTACTCCTTTGGCCCCCCCCCCAACCCTCTTCCAACTGGACCACATAGCCTCGAATGAACACAAATGGCTTTGGCTAGCCCACTTGAGGTGAACATGTTCTGTGTGCTCCAATCCTGAAACTGAAAGGGTCAGGGATCTGATTCATCTTTGGGGAAACAAAAGGAGACCTCCTGTCAGATACGGCAGCAACCACGGGCGACATCACCAGCAGCCACAGGATACCGCTTGGGGAGTCATAGGGAATTCATATGGCTGTGGGTCATGGCACCCGGATGCCTTTATATATCCCCCAGGTCATCCCCAAAAATGTTCGAAGCTACTCATCTCGAACCGCCATCCCCAAATTCTCAACGACTTAACCCCATTCTTCGCCCGGTCGAACCCGAGGTCCTTCGGTCGCCGTTCGCCCTTCGGTCCACGATCGGCTCCAAGTCACAGGACCTTTGGGCTCGGGATGACCTCCGTGCGTCGGACATCCGAAGGGTTCGGACCGGAAGGGTCGAGGGAGGAGGGTGCAAAGAGGGTGCAAAGTGTAGTGATATTGTACCTGGAGTTTTGGCAAGGTATGTTTTACCTGGTCGCCAAGCACCACAAACCACGAAGACCCTAGAACATACAAGACCAAGGTCTCTTTTTCGGTCTCTTGTGACATACTCCTGGTGGCTTTTGGGGTGACCCTCCACTGCGGCGTTTCCAACAGCGTTGAAGAGATTTCTGGTCCTTTTGGGGCCACCTCAAAGCCTTGAAATGTTGCTGGTCGCTTTGGTGACAGTGGTCCAAAGAGAAGATGTTATATAACTATAGTATAATCACTTTATATTACTATATCTATATGGTCTACAGTCTACAGTCTATTTCCCTGCCTGCTCCAACTCTTGCGATGATGCATAGTGGAACCTTGCTTAGACCATGGTCCTTGACTGGCCTTCAGGAGAAAACACTCACTTTGAAACTTTGGGCACACCCGGTGAGACTGCCCTTCACGTTCTTGGAGCCCCGTCAATCCTGGTCTACTTCTGAGACCCTCAACTTCTCTGAATTCCCCCCAACGCCGGCCCCTCCCACCGCCCCCCCCCAACGCACCGGTCGCCCGAGCGACGAAGGCGAGGTAACGTGCAGTGACATCACGCCCCACCAGCTGCCAATGGGTCACATATCTGAGCATCTGTTTTCGGCTACATCCTTCAGCTTTCACCAGGCCTCGGAAAAAAAAAGGACCGGTTTTTTCGCTGGACGGTCGACGTGGGAGCCGGGTTTTGGGGTGGTTGGGGGTTTGGAGAAGACCAGCTGAGCATCTGCGAGCTGGGTGTGGCCTGAGGGGCTGGGTGTCTTCTGAGAACTAGCAACGAGCCCGGTGGGTGCATCCACCTTGGAGCTCAAGGACCCTGGAAGTAAAAGAACAACACATTCAACATCAACCAACAGGAAACCACAAGTGTTGGGAATTGGGAATTGGGTCTCAAACTCTGACCAATCACCAATTCAATATGACATCACAATATATGGATCAGAATCTGTTCAAGCGTTCCAGTGGGTGGAGTGGGTTCGACTACTTCTGGATGAGTGAGACCAGAACCAACAAAGCATGATACATCATGAAACCAAAACACCTCCAGACTCAAGCCTCCAATGTCTTTGGTATTCTTGTGCGTGTTTGGGGGCTAAAGACATCGTCCGCCTGGCTGGAGGGAGCAATCTACGGATCGTGACTTGCAGGGTTGCTGGGCAACCCGTCAAGTATATATCCATCTTCTGTCCAACTCAGATTGGCTGCTGGCTCAAAAAGAGCTCTCTCTCTCTCTCTCTCGTTCTTTTTTGCAGGACATTGCGAGGATGGAGGTGCTCAAAATAGCGAACCCATGGCTGCTGGCTCTCTGTCCAAAGTATATATACAATTATATACACACATACTATACTATCAAATATGCAATCACTGGCAAACACCTGCTCCAAACCTGGGTGAACGCTATTCCAAGGAATCTCGAATTGAAACACGTACGTGCGCAAATTTGCGCAAAAATTGCGTTAAAATGCAATGCATTTCAAAGGCAATCTGAAGGGGGGCTCGAGCTCTGCGTGAGAGGCCGGCTTTTGGACTCAGGGGACCCGAGTCATCTGCGGAGCAAGACTGCGCACCTGATCAAGGATAGTATCCCTTGCAAAAATGGACTGCCCATGCAGCTAGACTGTTCTACATGGAGCTTGCGCATGTCCCAACCTCCGCCAATCACATGTTATGATGATGAGTACTGATTTCAACCTGCACCAAGAAACTGCAGTTGATCTATGTTAATCTAAGGGTCATTGACCAATGCGCTACTCCCTCGGATGGCGACAGTCATGGGACAGTCGCTGACGCCCAAACTGGCGATCGTCGCGCGCCGACTCGGTCCCTCCGCAGGTCCGAGGGCCTTAGAGGCTCACCACGTAGCTCTGACACTTGCGTATGCTGCGGAGGTCGAAGAGCGCGGCGATCGTGGCATTCGCCGCAGGGGTCGGATAGGGCGTAGCACCTGAGGGAGTACAAGGCTAGGGAAAAGGAATGCCTAGAGGTGATACTGATCCTAAACTTTAGACTCTTTACTCGGGAAATGAGCAGGTAGGTTGAGTCAATGTTGTTTCAGTTGGACCGGTCAAGCCACCTGCATCTGCAGCCATCAGTTTCTGGTCTGCCTGGTCTGGGAAGCGCTTTTGGCGCACATGCAGGATGTAGCTCTCGAAACAACATGGATCCTCATCCACTGCCGCCAGGAAAACGCGAAAGCGTACATCATGTAGCCTCCTGAGGGGCCAGTTCTCCTTCCTTTCGGCATTCATTGAAATGACCCCACTCAGCAAACAGATGCACATGCACCGTCATTTTCGGAAGTGTCAGAAGCTTAGGCGCCCCGGTACGCAAAACGTAAAACGTAAGGTTCCGCACGTGTAATCCAAAACGTGCAGCCCCCCTCCCAAAGTCCAGGCCCCATCCAAATACCTGCATTTACTGTCCTCGGGTAAATGTATCTGTGTGGTCTGGAGGTCCACTTTGCGGAAATATGTTCGTCCTCCAAAATAGAAACTAATGACTATGGGCTACTGCTGGATGCTTTTCTCTCACTCTTGGAAATGCATTTGGACATTGTTTGTGTCCAAGCTATAGGGCTATGGGGTGCTACTGGATGCATTTTTCTGGCCCTTGAAAATGCATTTGCGACTTTTCTGTGTCCGAACTATGGGCTACTGCTGGACGCTTTTCTCTCACTCTTGGAAATGCATTTGGAAATTGTTTGTGTCCAAGCTATAGGGCTATGTGAAAATGCATTTGGGATGTTTCTGTGTTCTATGGCCTTCTTCTGTTTATGCATGAGGAAGTTCCAAAAACGCATCTGAGCTCCAAAACGTGGGAACGTACGGCTCGAAACGTGAGTTTTAAAAAACGCAAGGTTCGAACGCACAAAACGTAAGTAACCAGGCAGCTAAGGTCAGAAGCCTATACCCTCCCATGTGAGTTCAACACTCAAGATACCCAAGGCTCCCTACTTTCTTGGATGGCTGAAAGCAACCATCACCAACCATCATACGAATTCCGTAAGGGTCGGAGTTTCCAAGCAGCAAACAAACCAAACAACATCAATCCCAAAGGATCCAAGTACCCTCTGAGAAGGTGTTTGGGGTGGGTTTGGAGGGTCCAGTCGTGCCTTTTGAGGAGGTACGACTGGATCCCTAGGGAATAAACCACACACCGGAGATCTCGCGATGGGGCCAAGTGTCTTTGATTCGTGCTTCAACTCGCGTCTGAATCTGGTCAGCTTTTCCCAGACCCGTAGGCACGACCCGGTCGGCTGCAAAGGCCGTCTATAACCCTTGCTGTCCATGGCTGGATCAGCATGCACACATCGATGATAAGCATTGGAAAACAGCCAAAGGGCTGCCGGATGAAAAGCAACACGGCCACTTGGCTGGTGGAATTTGTCCAAAACACGAGTAGAGATTGAAACTCAAAAAACAGAAAGGAAACAAACCACAGGGCAAACATGGGTCTCAACCGGGCATGTAGGTGAGCAATGCACAACATCAGTTGCCAAGCGCCATGCGCAAGATGCAAAGAACGGGCTTCCGCCAGTAGTGGCCACGAAAGGTAGAGAAGAGAACGCGAGAGGCAGGAACAAACATGCAATGTTCGACATGGTGATTTATCCCCTCGGAGGCGACCTTTCGTAAATCGTAAATATATGTTCATATGCACTCTAATTGTTCAATCATATGCTCTGGAAATGTTCAAAAAGATTCTTAGGAAAACAAACTTGCCCCATGGATCAAATCATCGGTGAGCATTGAATCGGAGCATCATAGGATTTGAACTATCCTGAAACCATAAGAGGCTCACGAAGACGCTCCCCAGGAGAGAATTGACGTGCTTCACAAAACAAACTCTAGGTATGTATCCCCTCGGGGAACACCTTTCGTGATTAGAATTTCATATGCACTCTTTCTAAATGTTCAAGAGAGTTTCAACTATCCTGAAATCATGAGAGGCTCACGAAGACGTTCTCCAGGAGAGAATTGAATTTAGGGGGGGGGTCTGTATTGAAAAATCAATTCCAAGGGGGCGGGGGGCCGGCGGGGGTCTGTATTGAGAAATCAATTCGAGGGGGGGGGGTGGGGGGGGTTTGAATTGAGTCAATTATTAGACCCGGACGTCCCAACACTTGCTTCGCAAGACAAACTCAAGGTATCCCCTAAAGGGCTACCTTTCGTGAATACCCTGTCAAAGTGCGAAGTAGTGTCTCGGCCCGAGACAAAGCATCTTGCGATCTATATCTCGTCTGAAGAAGTGGACTCCAATCATTTCACAGTTTCTGGAATCCATACACATATCCCGTAATCCCCTGTAATGGTCATTTTGAGCACCTGGGTGCTTTGAATCTGTAGAGGAAATTTTGCAGGGGATATCCCGTATACCTTTCAAAATCCTCTCTGAGCTATCAACCTCCCTCTTCCCCCCATCTGAGCTGCCCAGCTGCATGCACCTTCCAGCCACCGCGCCCGCAGCCACCGCAGCGCCCAGCACGGCCTCTGACTCCGCGCCGTCTTCTTCGCCCTCGACGGAGCCAGGCCCAGGCGTCGGGCAGCGTCCGCAGCCGCGGGGCTCTGGAAGAGCTGGGCGATGTGGTCCTGGGTGAGGCGAAGCAGGGCATCGCTTGGTGCTGGGCATAGGTTTGGTGTTTCTTTGAGGCTTATTTTGTTGGGGGCATGAAGAAAAGGGCATCGGTACGATTGACATATTCACATCAAAGGTTGGCAAAATGTCGAACATTGTCGAGCTGCAAACTCCAAGATACTCCAAGAAAACTCGGCAAGAACAACACTTGCAGGGGTCCACAGGGGTCCGTCATCTTTTACACCCATGTGAATCCGCTCAAATTGGTACACCTCCTGCGAACCGATTGAATCTATAACCCATCCTATCGCGTGAACAAACACCTGGAGAAACCACATGAGACTTGCATATAGTTCCCTCTTCTATAGATCAACCTCAGTCACCTGTAATCTTTTCAAGACCACTCAAGCGATGATGACCCCTCAAAACTCTCAGTAGTTTTTCACCAAAGAATTTCATAGAAGTTCCACATCAAAACCCAAACTCTCAGTGGTTGGAGTAGGAACATCATCGAGCGCCCCACATGATGACCACTCTGACCCGGAGAGCCCCGCAGAAAGGAGCAAGGGTCAGGCGAGGGCGGCGGCCGAGGCTCTGCCGTGGAAGGGTCCTGCAAAAATTGCTCGACAGCAAGCTCGGAGAGTTCCTGGGAGAAAGACCACGGCCAGTGCCACGATATTATGCTGTCAATGAAAGGAGGAACACATTGACACATTGATATGGACGGACATTATGAATGTTCTAATGAGAATGCCGCGCCTATATTTTTCATACGGGGGACCTCTGATAATCTGTTCAATCTTTTGTTTCTAAAAATAAGGTTCCATGAGTAAAGAGAACAATCAGTGACTTGTCTCGCTCTAGGGCACTCACAGAACAATTGTATCCTTCCCTGCTCCATCCTTCTCCATTGGTCTGGTGGACATAGCAAAACAAACACTATTATGCATCGTGCGTGTGTGTGATTCCCTTTCCCCAAGCCTCATTACAAGAGATCCCTAGGCCTCTACCGTACAGTCCTCTAGGCCTCAGCGTACATTTTCACCTTCAACGTTTCCCTCTTCTTAAAAAGATCGCTGAGAAGCTTTGACAGCTACAAAAAGATTTGCAGACACCGGAAATCGACGTCAACCTGAATGAAAAAACAACTAGCCGGTTTCAAGCATTGCAGTGTGTAGTGCACATATGTGCAAATCAGGCAATTTCGAGGTCAGCTTTGGACAGCAAGATCCACCACGGCCCTCCATGGGCGACCCGGTGGCGTCCCCGCCCAGGCGCACAGGGATGAGGAACAGCGTGCTCCTCGGCCCACAAGCCCAGCAGGAGTCGATCCAATGAGGCTAAGTGTTGCAAGCGCTGCCACACGGAGGCCTGTACACCGGACGCCCCCAGGGCGGCTTGGGAGACCCGACGGCCAAACGACTGAAGTCGCAGCCTGTACACCGACTTCGGAGCGGGGCTTCAGTTCCAAATGGTTTCAGGAAGAAATGCTTAGCATAATACTTACTTACACTCCCCTGACATAATATGAAATAATCACATGGAAGCGGAAAGCAACCTCTTTGTAATTTAAAAAGGTGTTCAAAGGGCCAGTTCCACTTCCATCATAATTTCCGGGAGGGTATCTTGATAAATTCAAGTAGGCACATCTCATGGACATTCACCCAGCATGGGATTCTGGCACTTACACATGGCTGGGCAGCTGGGCACTTAGACGAACTGACACGAACGACCCAAACGGAGATCGATCCTGAAGGAGACGACCCGTGGGGCCTCGAGATGAGCCCGATAAACTCCAACCAGTCTGTCATGCAACGCTGCATGTGCACGACCCCAACCCTGGTGCTCTGAACAACGAACAAAGAGGCGATGGATGGCGATGCTACATGATGGAACAGCCCACCATTGGGCGAGCACTCAACCCACTGATTCTCCGCCGAGGATGAACCGCAGGGCCTTGGGCTTTCGCCATTGGCGCTGGAGATCCGGAGAGAGGAATCCCAAGTTGGAGACTTGAAGAGCCTCGAACAGTTTCTCCTCGCGGATGTGTGGCACGGACATGCCAGGAAGGCGCGAAAAAGAGACCCAACACCAGCTCCGTCACCCACCCAAAAAAAAATCTGAACACTTTCCATTTGATCTCCAACCTTTCTCGCCGGGCTTGATAAGCAACTCCAGGTGGAAGGTCCCAGTGAACCAAACCCCATTTGGGATCCCGGAACGACGCAGGTTGAGTCGGATGTTTGGCACATCGCTCCGTAGAGCGAAGTGGAAGGTTCCTAGGGATCCAGATTGGCTTGGGAGCGGTGGGAGCGGTGGGCGAGGACGGTGGATCCACGGAGATCTGCAAGAAGTCGCTGTTTCCAGATGTTTCCTTAGGAACAACCACAAGATTCAGTTCTGACGTTGTAAGCTTGATCTGGCAACATCATCTTCTGTCAGTCGACCAGTGGTGAAAATCCAACGAAATCCGAGTTGTCCGCAGAGGTTCGTGCTGTATTAAGAAGAAACACACAACATAAATTTGGCAGCACCCCCATGTTTGAAGTGGTGCAGGGTAGCAAGCAGCCTACAAAGAACAGAAATTAACAGAATAAGCCAAGAGTCCACCGACGGCGACCTGTTTGACTACCATGATATATTCTGTATATAATTTTAGCTTACTTGTTTGATTTGCAACTAGCATGTGGCTAACTGGATTCGTTCGGCCGCTGGCCTTAACGTACTTCTTGACCGAGTGCAAGGCCAAATCCTGCCCGAAAATGTCGGGCTGGAGACCTTGCCTACACTCTGCCCCCGTTTGAGCCAGCCTTTGAGCTGGAAAACTCCTGCCTCCCCATCCTGCCGTCCTCGAAAAGCCCTTGCCAATCAGGCGAGGAGTCCAACAGCCCAAGCGACCAAGCCAACCTGCCACGTGAGGGACAACAGTAGCTTAGTAGCTTGGCATACAAAGCCATTCTGTTGACGGCCAATTCTGGCAAGAGTGTTCTGAGTTAATCGAGAGTCAAGAGTCTGCATTACTACCGAACAACCAAAACATCAAGGTCTTGCAAGATAGCTGTGCTTTCTCGCACCTTTGGCGTTCAAAAGAGAAGACCAATGCACTGGTGTGGGAGTTGCGTGAGAGGCCGCTCTTTGGATACCTCCAAATGATGAGGTGCCAAGTGGGGACACCTGCAGACTTGCTACTTACGTAAGGGTTTGAATATGTTGTCATCTACTGCAACGGCCATTCTGTGCCATCCTCAAACGCTATCGGCGCTGCAAAGGCCCCAACGACATGGACAGGTTTTTATTAAACGTGAAGGTCGTCGGGACGTCCCAAGAATCATCAGTTCTCGAAGTTCATCCAGCGCTGCCTAAGACAGGCCGTGCTGCTTCCGGATCGAGATGCATTGCCCTGTTCTCATAATGAGTTCACGATTCTTTGATGTTCTTTGCCACTCCTCTTCCCGTCTGCTACCTCAAAGTCGAGCCGGTCATGGAGGCCAAATGAAGCGCGGCTTGCCGCCCCACTGGGGGAGCCACCTGCAGGGGTGGGTGGCTCCAACTCATGCATCCTTCCAGTTCAGACCGTTGCGCCTTGGGTGAAGGACTATAGTTGAAGAAAGAAGTGAGGGAGCAAAGCGAGCAAAGCATCAGTATTCCGGAAAGAATTGGAACGAGTTGAGTCACCCCCAAAAGAATTTGGTAGATGCAGCCCATGAATCAAAATCCTTTTGAACACCAAGGCCGCTCCGCGCCTGGAATCCCTTGGAGGCCTCCAGGGCCTTGGTGAAGAGTTCCTGGCCCAGCAGAGCAGCCTCGGGCCATTGAGGTGCCTCTACCTCGGTGCTCCTGAGATAGGCAGCAAAGAGCAAAGGCAGCAAACCGCGGTGGCGGGGTGGACGACGTCAGCGGCTTCCGCGTGGATGAACAACTTCTAGACATATGAAAACATTCAAGTGCATTTTCCATGAAATGAGCTCACATGTGGGAGCCCCTGTGTAAAAAATGGAGGTCAAATGGAATTCTTCTTCCTCCCTTTCTCACTATGGTCAACGCGGACCTTTTCAATCCTTTTCATCCTCCCAAAGTGTGGCATCCCCCAAACCATGAACTTTCTGAAAAAATGTGACTTTCTTGCCGTTTGACGGAGACCCTTCGTTTGCCGTTGGGGTGACATGTATCGGTGAGTTCGATGCACACCGATGCACGATGCGAGGGATGCGAGGGCCGGGCTTCGCCCGTCCTGGACTTCGCTTCCAGCTCGGCCCTCGCCAACAGCTTTTCGGCCGCACTCCTCCTGGCCGCCGATGACGGAAGCAGTCGTAGGGACATCATCTACAAGCAGGGATGCTGCAATGGAGTTGATGCCATCATTGAGATTGAGGAACATGATCAACACTCCAACCCCAACAACCCAATTGGTCTTTTCTTTGAGGTCGTATCGATTTCTCCATTAAAACCAATCTAATCTAGCGACATCAATGGGGAAGCTCCAATGAACAGATTCACCGCAAAACTGACATGGAAACTGGGGGAATGGCATTGAAGAATATTGAACACTCGAATACAACTGTACTTCCTAATTGCCATGTGAGGTGTAAGCCATTGTAAGCCCAAACCCTTTGCGTCTTCGTTGTGATCGCCACGTGCCGGTTGGTCTTCACTACACATACGCGTCGTATCCCATGTGTCTCTCCGCGCTGGTGACATCGCAGCCATCACTCTAATCATCACTTGATAGGTAGGTGGATGGCTGTCACTAAGGGGATGATAGGTGTGGGATGATTAGATAGGGGATGATAGGGGATGATAGCTGTAGATGATAGCTTTGATGGCTATCACTTGATAGGGGAATCGTCTAGAATCTAGGTCACTTGGAAGACTACTTTCCTCTATCAACAGGGTGTGCCATCCACTTCCATGTGATGTGTTCGTCAGAGTGTACACACACCAAAATCCCCTATCAAGTGCTTTGGAGAAGCGAAGCCGAAGCTCCTGGCCTTCTTCAACAGAATGAAATGACCATGCCACCAAATTGTATACCGTATACCTTATCCTGCCAGGTCCTCCCAGCTCCCTACCATCTCCCCCCCCCAAAAAAGAAACCATGCCGGCTTCTTTCTTTGCTCCCTCTACCTACAATGTATCCCCCTCTGAAGGCCACACATCTTTCATCATCCTTCCCTCCCACATCTTCCATCATCTTCCAGCTTCCGCACCGTCGCTTCGCCCGCTTCGCCGGCGGCTCGTCCGCCGCGCCCTGCGGGCGGACTGGTGTGGCCACGTCTCGCGCTGCGTCTCGGCGCAGGGAGGGCGGAATGACCTGGGTGGGTGACGTGGAGGCGCTCCGGTCGATTCACCGGGTGCCGGTCGATTCTCCGTTTTTCGATCCAACACTGCAAGTCTTGAGAGCCAGGAGAGGGTGGGATCTGAGCAAGTCTTGATACTATGGGCATGATATTTTACTGATTACTGTATGTTTTACAGTATCTTTTCTGAACAATATGTAACCTTCAACCAAATCACAGTGGGTTTTGGAGCGGATCTTCTTAAAGCCCTGAACATCCTCCATGTCCAGCACCCAAATAGCATGTGTTGTTTGATGTCGTGATTTGGTTCTTGGGATCCAAGGAACGCCTGGGTTTTCCAGCAAATCGATCAAGGAAAAACTCCTCACCACCAAGATGGATCAGGATGGGTTGCTAGGTTGCTCTCGACCCCTTAATTCACAGCCCAACTGGCCTTGGATATCCCAACGATCCAAAGTAACAAACCTGGGGGAAGATCCAAGCATCCAACATACATCCAACCTGAGGAAACAGCATTCATCATACAACATGTATCAACCCAGCTTAGATCATCCCTCAAGTTGGTGCCCGAGCAACCTGGTCCACGCCAAGCTGCAGGTGGTCTGTCAGCTCGTGGCACCACACTGGTGCGAAGCGCCATCAGGAGTGCAATGCTCAAAACAGGGATTGGAATGGAATGTGATGATGCCCAAACGCTCCTGGACCCTCACATGGAGGGACCAAGGGCTGTTTGGAGCGTCTGGGCATGATATTATGGACTGTGTGTTTCTCTTTTTCTTGGGGGTGAGTGCATGGCGGCAAGGAGAAGCACCAGATTTGGACACAAGTGGGGCTTCGCGGAAATGTGGATCAACAGCTACAGGCAGGGAGGCAAAGTGGTAGGGGCAAGCAACCCATTTTGATCAGTTCTCGCAGGTCTGCTATCGACTAATTACAAACAATGGACTGCTTTGTCATCCATCGCTGGCCCTTGGTCGAACGAAATGTGACCTTTTTCATCCTTTTTGTCGTCGAATGGTTGAGGCAACAGCCTGCGGATAGACACACAAGTTGCAAGAAACATTCCAAACCTTCCACATGGGCAATCATCCCTCGTCCATCTTTTGTCAAAGTCAGCTTCCATCTTCCCCTCCAATCACGCCAGCCGCCATCCATCTCCCCCACTCAACGCCCCACCCTTTTCTTCCAGCGCGTTCCGGAAGATCTTCGTCAAGGCCTCCGGCTCCACCCAGCTGGGCCTCGGCCGCTGCTGCGCCACCGGCGCCTCCTCCGTGTGCATCGCCAGCAGCGCGGCCGCGGAGGCGGCGCACTCCTCCGCGTCTGTGGGCAGCTGCGGTGCCAGGCCGCCGGCGGAGCAAGCGCCGTCGATCCAGTCCGCCAGGCGCAGCAGGGCCGTCGCGGCCGTCGCAGCTGAGAGCTGCGGGGTGCCCAGGAGAGCTGAGGCGATGGCGCTGAGGGAGGTCACTTGAGGCTCGCAAAGCTCGGAATGCTCGGCCCAAGCACGTAGGACTAATGGAAGTAGAACACGACAGGCCAAGGGGAAGGGCACATCGCGAGTACCGGCCTTGGGACAAAGACATTCGGGTCACTACCGTTATGCCTGATATGATATGATATCAAGGACTGAGAAACGTACTTAGCTTGACCTCTTGAAGCCTGTACCGTCTCAAATTGAAAAAGGAATACAACCAGTAACTAAGACATATATACCAATGCGCAACATAGACCAGAATATGTATATATATATATATATTCCTGATCAATATGATCCAGAATGGGCTTCGATACATGGTGCAATTCTTAAAACTTTAAACTTCTTAAAGTACACACCTTCATCATCAGCTGGCATCAACAAACTCAATTACTAACAGTTTAACAAGACCATCCCCTGTCTTTGCATCCCTGGTGAGTGTCCATCAATGGAGGGAAAAGCAACGCTGCCAAAACAGCCAATCGTCACCCCAAAGTTGATGGAGTCACCCTGAAGTTGATTGGGGAAACGGCCGCCTGAAACTGGTCCTTCTTCCACTGCTATCTCCTTAGCAGCAGCAACCCCACGGTGTATGGAAGACCACCATCCCCACACACATGGAAAGCGGAAAGCTGTTGGGATTGTTTTCCACTTCCATGTCAGTGAGATGGAGGGTCAAATCTCTTCCAAGATGTGACCCTCCCTCAAACCGCCAAGTGGAAGCTGAGCAAGCCCCCCTTTGTACAAACACGCTTTCGATCATGGACACTTCCAAGCAACCAACACGGAGGCGAGCGCATGCACCACACACAGTTCCCCTCGTGCGTTGGCATCGGCATCTGCCGCGCTGACGCCCGCACGTAGCACGGCCTCGAGCACGTCCACCTCGGCGTCCATCGGCTGTCGCAAGGCCGAGAAGCTGGAGCCAAGGCCTTAAATCACGAGATGGACAGGATGCACCGTTGACATGCATGAATTCCCAGTTGTTTCACAGGTTTGTGGAGATAGTTTTTGTACGTCTTATTGCTTTTGTTTATATACAGTACATCTTTAATCATTCATTTTGTGACTCACCATCCCAGGTGCCCACCATCATGTCATCCACGAGCTGCTTCTCCTGGCGATTTGATCAGGAACCTGCAAAATATCCCCAAACATTCTGTGCACATGAAATTCAGCCACAAGGCAAACCAACAATCAGCGTAAGCAAACGATAGCACTCATGATTATTAGAACCCTATGTGCATGTTTTCCAATATTTGCCATTAAGTTGACGCAAGAAACCAGTGAACGAGGCCTAAAAGCCTGAAACAAAAGAATCAATCTATAAACATCTACAGGAAACCCACCCTGTTGGAGGTGAAAAGCATGTAGATGTTCCCTCATTTCAACCCTGGGACAAACACTTGTTCAAAAATCACCGAAATCAAACACAATAAACAGAAAAAACAGCTCCTTGATGGTACCCCCTGCCGCTGCCGCACCGTCCACGAAAATGCTCATGGCATGGGCCACCGCGGCCGTTCGCCCTCGTGCCGATTGGTGCCGCGTGAGGGAGACATCTGCGAGCACCTCAAAGAGGAATCGGGGGGAGAGGTGCGAAAGAAGCGACCTACTACCAAGAGCCTCCAGTGCAGCACCAATGAAGACATCACTTTTGGGGGGGTTGTGCCATCTATTGAGCCGTTCGTAAATAGTAAGGCCAGGAGCCCCTAGTAGCTTCTTGTTCCTTATATGCAAATCTGTTCTTTGAAGCATTGGTAGGTCGGAAGAGCGGAACTTTGCAGTCATGCTGCACGGAGAGATTTCTGCCATCATGCTGCATCTGGCTGCCGCACTCGGGACGGGAAACGGGTCAAGTCAAATACAGGGCTGCAAAGCACAGTACAGGCCAATTGGATAATACATCATGCATGCACCACTTTTTACGGACGTGCAGCAGTCTTGAAAAAAAATAACAAAGCATTCTGAAGGCTAAATTGGACTATATATAAGTTTTAAGTTTAAGTCCTTTTGTAAATTTGTAGTTATTGTTTTAACGGTTTTTTTAAATTGCACTCCGTAGCCCAGTGGCCTCAATAGCTCAGCCAAAACTATCTCATACATTCAAGTATATTATCATTATGGCAATCACAGGCAAATGGCACCCACTCAAAAGGTGTATTTCAATGTCTTGCCACTTCTGTGGCCTCTGCTTCCACCAATCACCCTTTAAAAGGCCGGCATGTCATCCCTCTTTCCAGAATCTCATGTCTCGGATTCACACCCAACGTGCCACGTCTTCCTCCAAGGCGCCTGAGTGGCTTGAATACCCACCCCCACGCCAAAGGGCCCTGGCCCCGCCAGCGCCAGCGGCACCAGTGCTTTGCCCGGCGCGTCACGCAGCAAGCAGCGGCCGCTGGTCGCTGCCACGGTCGCGTGGCTGGGAGCCAGGAGCAGAGGCAGAGAAGCACCTGAGGTGCTACACTCCCTGAAACAATCATGTTACGTGGGACATTCTGGCCCGAAAGGAAGACCATTTTCCTCTACAACGGGGTCCTGGTCAGCTTTCATGATTGTTGGAGGGAGGATATGATGTGAAAAAAAAATAGATCGTGATGTAACATGGGATGAACATGATGAACATGCTTGTCAAATACGATGAACTATGATGACCTACGACCTACTCGGAGGGGGCAAACGAAGGAACGCGTCTTCCAATTCCTTCGAATTCGTGTGGTGAATGAAGTAAGCTTCGTTTCAGCACCGGGCCCCATGGGGCCCCAAAGCAGAGCGCCATGGTGGAAGCACGGCGTTGGACTCACAGTGGGGCAGTTCAAGATCTCAAGGGCCCCCGGTTTGGGTGGTGAGTGGATAAACCGTAACCTCTAAGGAGCTATAATTAGACACCCCGAAACGGGGGCCCTGGTATAGATGGTATAGGATATCCCAATGAACCCTTAATGGTTTCTACCGAGCGATCCATGTTGTACCAAGGAGTGACGACTACAAGACGAGGTCACCCTTTCTTGGACATGGTCTTTGAAGGCCAGGGATGCATGATGATACTCATGATGATTTTTGTGATTCCCATATGGCAAAGTGTTTGACTTGAGGTCTAGGGATCTATATAACCGAGCATGCTGTACAGATTGAAATGGCCATCATGGAAGTGGACAACCCCCTCTTGGTAATTAGAGGCAAATCGTTTTCCTTTCGGGGCCAGAATGTCCGCTTCCATGCTTGTTGGAAGGGGGAGTACAGACCTACCTGGGCCACTTCTTCACAGCTTCCAAATGCATCGTCTTCCTCGCCTGGCAGCAAGGTCGCGGCCTCTCGGCTCATCTCGCCACCTGTCTGTAGCAAGAACTGCTCCGTTCGCAGCAGGCCCGCGCGGCCCGTGCGGCCGGGGGAGGCGCCCCGCAGCGGGACCATGCACGCGACCGCCTTGGCGAAGTCCAGCATGGCACCGCGGCCCACGGCCAGCACCACCTTGGCGTGCACGGAGTTCTCCGTGGAGCCATGACTTCTCCAAGTCACTCGACCCCAGGAGCGAAGAGCCCCACAAGTCTTCATCAAAGCCCCTGTGCCTCTGCATCAAGCGCTTCATCAGCCACCTGCGCTCAGTGTTGCCCCACCACCGGAAGGTTTGACAGCTCAATGATGAGCAGAACTAATAGTTCAATCAACCACGCTGGGCATAGTGTTGACAATCATTGCAGTTTTTAAAACGTTTCACGGAATTTCCTCTTGCAATGGCAAGTGCATGTTGCTTAGCCGCTTGGCCTTCTTATCACCAGCGGTTTCTCCGAGTCTCTGAGTGACCTACCTTAAGAATCCCACACCACCTGAAAAACACAACACAGGAAAACCAACAATAATTATATAAGGAGCGTTCTGGTGCTCCAGGTGTTGCAAAACATCTCTTTCAGAAGCCAAGAGCGTGGGACGCTCTCCATCCGTTGGACCTGCCTCATCCACCAACTTGGGGCCAAAGCTTCGCTGCAAGGGAGGCTGCAGCAGCTGGACCGAGAGGTTCGCTTCGCGCAACGACCTGCCACTCCAAGCAAAAGGGACCCATCATCTGAAACGTGAAGTCATGGACAGGTGGATCAAAATCCAAGTTCGTTCCTTTCCGCCCTTCAATTTGGGACCCCCCCCAACATACTTAGGTCCTTATGTTGCTTGGGTCACATGGCCACAAGTCTTCGGAATGAGTTCTGCCCCTTTTCTTAGACCCAAAACCGCCAGGTGAAAAACGTATGGGTCATGGCATGCCACTCGCCACTCGTGGAGTCCAAGTGGACTTGTAGCCACGAGTGGCATGTGCACGGGAAATGTCATTGATGTTTTTGTTCCCTTCTGTTATAGAATTCATCGATTCGCAAAGCAATCCAAGCTCTTAGCAACGCTTAAAAATTATATATGCGTATACCGTATACTGCAAACGCTCAAAAACACAGCCTTTCCGCAGGATCAAGGCTATGCCATACTCTATGCCATCTATGTTTCTTTAGATGCTCCTTTGAGAGTCTAGAGTCTATGTGCTCCGAGGCTCTGGAGAAGTTGCTGCAGTGCTGGACCCTCTTCGCCCAACAGCAGGCAGCGCCGCCAGCCGTGGTGCAAACACCAAGGACCAGCACGAGTCACAGGATTCATGGCATCAAAGTGGCATTTCGATTAAATCAAGTCCAGATCGACGTTTTTTTTTGACCGACTGAAGTATAAAGGAACGTTCTTTTCAGGTCACCTGAAGACCTTTCTTTATATAGTCTTGGACTTCCAGGGAGGAAGACGTCAAGGATCTTAACGACTCTTGTGTCCATTGAGCACCACACATCTTACAGTGTTTCACCGCCCTTGCAAACCTCGGACGCCATGGGATACCATGGGTCATGCCATGGGATACCATGGCGATGCATCCTCCATTGTTTGGGAGGTTCTTCGGGATGACAACCTCTTCACCTCCATCCATGCGATTGTGCTGCAAACGCGCTGCTTGGGTTTGACAAACGGTGACTTGGACAGGTCTGGATTTCAGCGGGCGATTTCTGCCCATCTGGTAAGACTTGCACTGAGCCGCGGAAGTTACAGTCTCCAAGCTTGGAATGTGTTAAATCAATAGATATCAATCCCTACAAGTCCAGTCTGACCCAGTAAAACCTGGTCGTTTACCTCCTTAAGTATTGGTTTTGTGTGACCATCCCCAGTAAAATGAGGTCTTTGACTTGTAGGGAATATATTCACTTATGGTTTCAACCAGGTGCCAATCATGAAAGCCAACATGATCTCGCCGCATTTGCCGGTCAACGATACCCTGAGGCCGGTCAGGTCCCACTCATGCCTGACGTGGCAAGGCCGTTCAGCCGCTCATGGATGCATCCGCAGGCGAGTAACCAAACAATCCACCAAGCGATGCTTGTGCTGTCAGGATGATGCTCGTCAAAGGTCTATCACTCTGTTGGGTGGGAACCTGAGCAATGATGACTATGTTCAGCTTAGGCCAAAAGCTGTGGCAATACAAAAAACCTTTGCAGGCCATGCCTAACACTCAGCTCCGCTCCAAGACACCACAACATCACAAAACCACACACAAAACCTCTCTCTCTCCCTCTCCCCCTCTCTCTCTCTAACTCTCTTTCACGCAACATCACGCAGCTTTTTCCACCTCAGATTGGCTGCAGCCACAGCCCTGTTCATCTGAAGTGGGGAACGCAAAGCGGGTTTCGCCGCTGCCGATCGAGCTGCCTCAGGCAGGTTGAAGCAATGTGTGTCCGGCCCACCGACTTGGCCATGCTGGCCATGCTCGGGAGGTCCGACGAAGCGAGCCTGGCTCCGACATGGATGGACAGGACGGTCTAAGAAATCCTCATTCATGTTCTGGGTGGAATGAGATGGACAACAGGAGAACCTTCAAGCAAAACTCTGATTCCAAGTGTTGTGGACACAGGGTGCGTGGGGATGTTTGGCAGTTACTCTTGTGGTGGGAGAGGGTCGAAATGTTTCTCTTGTTATCTGAGCAGGCTCTGGCCTTCCAGTCACTTGCTGGAGCTTAGAAGGAGCGAGCAACGCCCAAAGTGTGGTCCTTTTTGAAGGTCCCGTTTTTGAGGCTTCCAGGGACAAATGCATCTTGATAGGGCTTATGGGCTTATCGAAAGATGCCTCCAAAACAAACACAGAAAGGCTCGTTATATAGCTCCTTTAATCTCCTGACAATGACAACTCCTGCTTGAATGGTAAGGAGGTGAGTCATTCAACAAATCAATTGACCTAGGTCAACAACTCATTCGCGGGACTTTGAAGTGCAACGAACGTACCCGATCCGAGATACACGACCCGAAGTCGTGGGAAAAGCTTCGGCGACGCGCAGCATCGGACGTGGCCGTCGGTTCACTCGTTGTCGGTGTCTCAATGATCTTCCCCAGATCCGCTGTCTACCATCCGCTGTTTTTTTTGAGACACCGCAATGGTGTCAGCACAAGGGGCAGTGGCAAAGCAAACAACAAATGACACAACGATCACATTCTTCAATGTCAAATTCCTAGCACCTGAGGACTGATCGGGAGTGAACTTCCCATACCCTGAATCTCCGGGTGCAAATCAGGAAACATGTATCGCCAGCACCCTTACGTAATATATTAGGGCCTAATTCAATTCTATATGCTTTTTTGACTGTAAGCCAAGGGAGTTTATGGGAGTTATACTATTCCCACTGGTGTTCCATCTTCCTAGTCGATTGAAACAAATTGAGCCAGGGACACCTGCACCAAACGAAAACCTGGAGAAGGACCATCAACCCGCAGCCCCACTCATAAGAGCAAGTGCGTAGCGTACAGTCGCCTCCACCATTGACCCATGGAATCCGGTGGGTCATTGAGTCATGGCACACAATACTCTGTCGGACCCCCAAGTGAAGAAGTGACCAAAGATGTTCTTACCATGGTGATTTACTTCACCTGATATCACTGATATCATCCAACCAGCACCATCCAGCACCCGCTGATGGTCCATGGAGGCTGTGAGAAGGAAAGTGCATGCAGGCTGGTGATCGTTGCTAGCTTTCCAGCTGCTTCCCCGAGGTCATGACGAGCAAAACTGGCCACTGGTGCCACTGGGATCTTGGATCGTCATGCCTTTGCTAGGGAGTTGGGCCACAAAACATTCAATACATGTTTGAAGGCTCACATCTTACCACTATAGTACCACTAACCGAACCAGTGATTCCAACTCAAACCACAGCTTCCTTCTCCCGAGACGTGGTTCACTCACCACGTCGTCGGAACCGTTCACCCACGGTGCACCCGCAGTAGGACGATACGTGCGGAACCGGGCGGATGGCTTCGGGGGGACGATCGTATCGGTTCTCCCGGTCGAAGCGAATTCATGGTGTCACCCGGGGCCCCAGAGACGAGAAACTGGTCCAAAAGTTCAGAGGTATCCAAATAAGTCGAGCGGCTTATGAAGCCAATGGAGGTCCCTATGGCGGGTTCTATGGCGGCTTCGTTTGATCAAGTCTCGATCCCGTGACAGAAGCGCAGGGCTTCAAACTTCAGAAAATGCCTCGAAAAGAGGCTGGCCGTGCAAGGCATGAGTGGATTTCGGGCAGAAGGCAAGACAGAGATCTACGCAATTCTTCGCAACTTCCAACTCAAAAACTGGTAGAACAAACGCCTCTTAGAGGTGGTGCGTTGTTCTACCGCATTCTTTCCCATCCCATCCAGTCCTTGGACGATTGTCTGCATAATGAGATGATGAGCTCTGGACTGCGAGACCAACTCATCTGGACTGTGCACCAACCCATCCGGTCTTTGGCTCCTGTGAAGCTCGCCACCTGTCAGCGCCTTCCACTCTCAAGGGTTCCGAGCCAAGGCTTACACCGCAGCCCAGCCACGTTCAGAGGGCGTGGTGACCAGCTTCAATTCATTCCTGTGCAAATGACAAGCACATAGATCATCACGGATCACTTGAGATAAGAACACAGAATACGTGTAAAGGACCCATGGCTAGATCTTCATAATCTTCTGTGCAAGGATCTGCGTTTAAGAAAAACATCATAAGACATCTACAGGTGTGGCCAAAAACTAGGTCCCTCCTTTCTGAAAAGCCACCTCTTTCAATCGGGTCTTTCCTTTGGAAATTTGTTGTGGTGACAGACTTCTGGATCAATTGCAGGCATGGGCTTCCCATTCTGAAGCAAAAAGATACGTTGAAAGCAACAAAAGACAGATCCGATTCATCACCATCGTTCCCATCTACTGCCCTCTGGGGTGACCATCTTGACCCCAAGCACGAGACATTGCAACAGCGGGGCACGGGCCCATCTTCTCGGGCAGCTGGAACTGCTAACTCCCCTTCTCGCCAAAGGGGGTGGGCGAGAAGCACCCCTGCTGGTATGCCAAGCGCAAAACTCATGATGAGCTTGAACTTAAAAGCAACGTCCCTTAATTAGGTATTGCTATAATATTTGCTAATACCTTCCTGTACAACTTCGCAACTTAAAATTACCGACGTCAGAATTGAGCAGAATTGGCAACTCTTCAACTCTCATCCTTTGATGCAATATCCCAACTGCGACTGGATGCGACCATCCAACTGGATATGACCCAATTCTGCTGTCGATCTCAACTCTCCCGATGATTCTCATCAGGAAGTTAAGTTTCAGCATTCGGCTCATGTCTTAAACATTCGGGATGCCAAGTGATTGGCAGCCGCAGTCTCTTGCTCATGTAGCAGCTGCAACACCTGCGAGCGGCCAAGCCGCTGATCAACAAAAAAGAGGGAAACAAGGTACATGAACCAACCACGCATCGAGCAACCAAAACAAAACACCTATATATACGCCGCTAATTATACTATCACCTGGAGGAAAACCGCTGAAACAGCCAGCCATTTCAACGAACACTCATTCAAATGACACTATAAGACCTAGAAAAATCCAGGCCCCTCCCTTCAGCCCCAGGCCCCCCCCACAAACATCTGATCCTCGAGGAGGACCCCCTCTGCGCCTGCTCAGGTGAAAACTCTGCGTCCTGGCCGTCGACGTTCGGCGCCGGCGCTGCGTGGGCGGTCGAACCAGGTCGCCCATCGGATCCAGGACAGGTATGGACAGTAGATCGTGGGGGGGAGCGGCCTTTTAGAAGGTTGCATGGATGGTTGGAGCGGCCAAGGCAACCTGGTTGCAGCAAAGGCAAATTGTGCCCGTGGATCACTCCCTTTAACTGAACCCTGGAAGAGACCCACATGAGCCATGAGCGATGACCTTTATTTTAGTATATTAATTTGCATACTATTCTACAATGCCAAATGTACGCGGTTGCTCACATGGAATCCATGGAACCCGAAAACTGTTGGTTTGAGGAAGCTATAGTCTTCCTGTCCATTCTCAGGTTCCACGTGGGTCTCTTCCCGTGTCTGATGTGGCATGGCTTGGATCCATGGCAAGCAATGGTTCCACCACTTATCCCTTCGAAAGACCCGATGAACGACTTCCTTCATCGGCTCCGATGTCGTTCTCACGAAATCTGGCAAGGTTATAACAGGATCCTCATCACGATCTCCTTCTTATAAGAACATATTAGAATATCAGTGGACAGGTCGAGGTTGGTACACCCAACACGACCATATCGCAGGGAGTTGCTCCTCCAAGTAGTCATCCACCATCTCATTCACTGTCATGCCCAACTCCTGCAGAATTATGCAAAATTCATCAAAATTCACAAATAGCAACCTGAAGCCTCCTTGTCATTGAGCTTATGTCATAAGTTCGCGTGCAACTTGGGCGGAAAGCGGGACATGACCGCTGGGCGGTAGGATCCCAGATCTCAAGCATTCGATCCTCGCCTCATAAGATCTGAGGAAAGGTCGGAGATTCACATCTACGGTAGGGATCCAATATCTCTGGCCTCCCTAAGGTTTTGAGGGGACCTGCCAGACTGTTTGAGGTTGTTTGGAGCTTAGGCAGGAGTAGAAGCCACCAGAACTGAGGCTCTTCTTGACTCAGGACTCATTCCTTTTTTTTTGGCCCGCCCTGATCATCAGATCCACCGACCGTGAAATCATGGAAGTGGATGGCACCACCTCTTTGGTCTTCGGATGTTGAGTTTTCCTCCAAGCTCGGGGGCCATGCTACTCATGAGGACGAAACCTCAGGGAGTCTCGAACTCGGCTCTGCGGTCCAACAACACGTGGTGATCACTGCCGGTCTCCCATGGGAACATCATGGGCTCCATGATGTTCCCTCATGCAGGAAAAACATCGAAAAAACACTGAAAACGGACACCGAAATCAAAACTAAACATCCATCAAAATCCTATCTTGCCATGGGCACTGGTCTTGAAACAGTGAGTCTGAGACTCACCAACATGTTAGACATTGTTAGACCAATGGCTCCCTCCAGCGATCCCATTCCGGGGGTGCTCGAACTCCCATGGCCCCCCCGTTCGATCGCTCCAGCTGTTCATGATACTGCGGCTGTAAGACCACCTCTTGCCGTGCCAGCCTCGGTGAAAACAACCGTGCCCGGTCACAGTCGTGCCCGGGACGTGGTGGTGAAGTGGGATGCGGTGGAATCATGCAGAACATGCGGCTTCTTTTGGGGTAGAACATGCAGGTGTTCAATCATGAACTTCCAAAGGATGAGTCATATCCTAGTGAGGCTACCCGGGCTTGCAAGGGTCGCTTGCATAGCCTACCTCCGTTGAGCCGTTCTTGACTATGAACCCACGACGCTCTGATAAAGTCAATCTTGCCTACAGCTTGGATATTCGGCGAAAGAATATGAAAGAATCCACAAATCGACCCTGCCTCTTACTCTTTCCTGTCTTTCCTAAAGAATTCAGGTCACCCTTTGTACTCTTCGTCTTCTGGCATCAAAACCAATTCCACGAGAAGGTATGACAGGGAGGACCAGAACAATGGAACAAATTACTTTAGGCAGTCGCAAAATATTCCAACACTTTAAACAAAAACAGGCCTAGAACTCTCCTGCCACGCCACGCGCGCAGCACATTGTAGAACTGCTCCACATTGTCAGGCGAGAGTTTGTCCATCCTTTCCGCAACACCTGACACGCGTCATTCATCTTTGCGACCACAACGACCACTGGCCATGATGGAGGTGTTATTTTTTGCTCTTGGAACGAAAATGGGAGAAGTACATGAAAATACTGGGCGAAGTGCAGTATAAGTCGTTGTGCAGTATAAGTCGTTGACTTCACCGGGGCCGCGTTCATGAACCCGGTCTGCCAACCGGAAGAGGTCTGCGCCGGCGCCTATGGATCTTTGTACTTGTGCCCAGTGCAGATTCCCATGCACCATCTCCTGAGGCTGCAGCAACGCACATTGGATGCCCCAGCGTCGTGGGGAGCAGTCCCGGCTGGTTCAAGAGATTCAAGAGCACTCGATTAACCCAGCATCTTGATTAACCTTTGGTTTAACATGTTTCAAGTCAGGCGGCCACCCTGGGATTCTTTTCTGCCACCCCTCCAACCCTGACTGATTTGTGCCACTAAATCTGTTGGTTAGACTGGGATGAAGCCCTACGTGAGACCTTCCTGTGGGTCACACTCAGCGCACAAGAGAATCCAACAAGAGGGATGGCACCTTGGGCTATCGCCGTCCGTGTGTATGGTGATGATGCAGGGCAGTGTGATTCGGCTTCTGACATGGAGTGTAAATGGTTTCTATCGAGCTGGGAGCCATCACTGGCCATCACACAAGGATTGGAATCCATATTCCTCCATGATTCTCATGCTTTGCCCACCTTGCATCACGATGAACAACGGGCATTGCCAAGGCAACGATATATCAAATTGGGATCTGCGTCGGATCCCAAAGCCATTGTGTTGGTCAGGTGCTCACTGGGAGCATTTCAACCTGACTTTTCTTGAGTCTAGATCCGGCGGAAGCCTGTTTCATCCGGTGGCGAGCTGCTTGTGTTTTAAGCAGCGCCAATACAAAGAGCTCTTTGGGCAGCTGCCTTAGCTGCCAAGAAGTGTGGCTGTCTCTTTGTCGAGCTGTTAGCAGGACAAAAACACCATCCGTGTCTCACCAAGCGAGAATTTCTGGAATGCTCGGGATCCAGTTGTGATAATTTGATATACTGTAATTTGACCAAGTCTGTGCCAATGGTGCTCCCACTATTGGACTTCACCCCAGCTTCAAGCCAAAGCCACTGAGTCATCGATTCAAAAAGTGAGCCATCGGAGGAACGGGTCCATTTCAGCCTCAGCGAGAATTCTCAGCGCCTGTCCCAGGCTCAGCTCGATCAAAGCACACGTTTCTTACGGAACGAGCCCAAAGACAGAGTAAACCCTGGTCCTTTACCGTCATTGACATAGAGTTTTTGATCGTTTTTTCAATAGTCAACTTCAGTAAAATGACATCCTTGAACTGTATAGGCTGGGTACATCTTGGGAACTCCACCGTTGCCGGGGAAACCGTCGGAATCCGTTTCGCCGCCCGTCTCAGGGCGATACGTTTCGTGGTCGTCGTCGGCCGGAATCATCTCATAGTAGACGTCCCTGAAGCTCTTCAGCTTGGCACATGGGCAGCTCAGCCTTCCCCTAACCCCTAACTCAGCTGGACCATCAAAGAATCAACAGCAAGCACAGTTCCCCTAACTCATTGGACACACTGTGACAGTGGGGGCAGTTGTAAGGGTACACATGCAAGTCCCATACATCAATCAACAAGGATTTACACGCATGACGCGTGCAACAAGGAACAAATCGGGGATGTTGCATCACGCGTGATGATGCAGGGGGTCTTCTTCTCCTGTCGGGGGGCCCTTCTCCAGCCACATGTCCTGCCCAGGAGCATCGGAAAACAACAATTATACACACTCAGCTCAGCCATCCTTGTCCTGATAGAGCCTGGTAGAGAAACTCAGCTCCACCACTCGACCGGAGGGGTTGGTGTAGGCCAATGCTTGCGCCCCGAACGTTTCCAAGCACGGTGAGTGTTCGATGGGATGCCCAAACAGCTGGAAAAAAAAAACCAAGTTGCCAAGAGGTTTGAGGATCTGAGTCTGGAGATAGGGCCGGCCATGACCTAGGGGTGGACCATCTAGGACCTAACGAGAAGAAGGGACGCATATCCTGCTTGAAGAACCCTGGCGTTGACGGCGTTGAAGCAAGCGCTTCATCTGTTGATCTTCATCTTCTCTATCAGTTGCTCGACGCTGCAATCCAAGGAACCGCTTTTCTTCACCCTTCCCGGGAACCTGGCCAGGCACTGCTCTGCTTTTTCAATCCAGCAGAAACAACGGATGCCACTGTAAATGGCAAAGATGCAGGTAACTCCAAGATACAGTATACGCAGTATAGTATAGCAAAATTTAATATATTTCCAGCAAAAGGAACTGAACACTTGGGTTCCAGGAAGCTCTGGTTTCACCATGTCACATTGGACCGCAGTGCCTGGAGCCAGGTGAGGAAATGGCCAGGACATTGATATCTCGGCACACCTGCCATGGATGAGGGAAGAGTCATCCGACTGATTCCAAACCATCCATGATGTATGGAATAGTTACTCACATTTGGGTCATAAATGGGGTAAATGTAGGTGTCACTAGTCCGTACATGGTCCGGCGTGGGGATGGAAATAAACACACCCTTCCATGAGCAAAGACATGGTTATACAGTTATACCTACAGTATTGTGGTTCCCGAAGTCTTCCACCAAATAGCACTTGGAGAAATCTTGCTCTGCGGAAGGGACTTGGCTACCTTTCGTACCTACGACTTGGCACCAAGTCAGTCAACCACGAGGTTTACTTCTCGAATTTAAGATCTGGATGATTACGCGCAAGCTTCGAAGGGCTCGAATCCGACATGGAACGCTCAGCATTGCAAAGTGGCCCCAAGCTATGGATGATTAAAGCCAAAGCTTTTGACAGGGCCACACCTCTCAAGCTCCGTTCAACCTCTCAAGCTCTATGAAAAGTACCAGTACCTCACCATGCTAACTGCTAACTATATATCTCCTCTGAAGATCGCACCGGAAAAGCAACCCCATTGAACCATTTTCTTTTGGGGGAAAGGTGTGGCATGGTGTGGGTCAAATATGTAAATGGTCAAACATGGTTAAATAAACGTGCCTGCTTCAAAACTAACTAGCACTCTTCTCCACGGATTGACGGTTGTGAATTTCAAAAGAACAATAGATTCCACGTTGGAAGGTTGGTTTGCTTGTTGCTTGTTGACCCGCTTTGACCCGCATGGCAGGTAGCCATCTGCCCTGCGCCATGTTTGTCGAGCGTCACATCACCATCTCTCCAATCACCAGGGTCTCGCAACCTAACGTGGGCGTGGGACGCCGTGACGCGCGTGAAGGGAAGACGTGATCCGTTCTCAGTGGTGAAGGGAGTCCTGAGTCTAGGCATGCTGGGTTCCGAAGCCACACCAAGTGACGTTTGTGGGCCACCCCTCAGTCCATCTCAGTCCAAGATCACCAAGTTGGCACCACCACCCGCAGCGACATGAACCGACTTGTGAGACTTGGTTGGGCCAAGCACCCGCGACCACTGAGTCGTTCACCTTGGAAGAACCAACTAGCTGCGGAACCCTTGGGCTAAGTCCCATTTCCATTGGTGATCATGGTGAGATGTTGGGTCTATCCCTTTCCCTGTAGCAATGGATGATGGTTAGGTTGCAGGCCGACATCACTCAAATAGTGATCATTGTTCACCGACTGTTTACAGGTTTTCTAGGACACCTTCGGATGTGGGATGTGGCATCTCATCTGGAGCACCCGGACTCTGACCGCCTCTTTTCGCACACGCAAATGAAAATCAGCATTGCTTGGACTGCTAAAGCAGTCGCTCAAATGGTTTCGAAATGCGACAATTGGGCATATCTTGCCGAAGACTCTGAATTGGAGCTCATTTTTCTCCGACGCATCCTGGAAGTAAATAACATCCTCGCAACCACGTGTGTAGCACAACACTGCTGGGAGGATCTTTACTGTTCTGTTCCACCAGTAGTCCTCACAGGACTAGCAGCAGCTACAGTCAATGACTAGATACCCCTAAAATTTCCGGGGTTCAACGTCTGGACAGTAGGACAAGCAGCCGGCGAAGTAGGTGGTGTACCTATCACCCTTGCTAGGATTCCGAGAAAGGTCAATACCCCAAGCCCCAAGCAGTACTAAGTCAAAACTATCGTAAACATGTTAGACCTCCTCTCCCCAAACGAAATGGGTCGTTCTACTACTACAGCTACTCATGCCACATGTCAGTCAGTCAGTCAGCCCGGCTGCGCTCGCCCTAGGCCCTAGGCCCGGCTGCGGGTCGAGACCCGGTCCTAAGGCTGCGCTCCGGGATCGAGGAAGAAGCCATAGACCCCACTGAAGACCACCGCCGCACCCAGCAGGGCGAAGGCCAACTTCAAATCCAGGCCTGGCGGCCGCGAGGGGAAGGCGCGTGGGGGAAGGCGCGAGGGGTGGGGGTTGGTAGGTGCCCCCCTTGGTCGGTCGGTCGTTGCCAAGCTGATGGTCCAATGGACAGAATCCATGTGTTGGGGGGAACCTGAATTAAAAATTCAAGCAGCTACCAAATCACATTGATCCGAAGGGCGGTCCATAATGAGCTTGCAGGTGGTGCAAGGTTGGCTATCACGCTCGATGAAGCCAGTGGAGAATGGTCATTGGGCACCTGGTGAGCCAACAAAAACCTGCAACATCATCACCATGGTTCACATGGTGAACATCGAATCGTTCGGACTTCCTTTGGGAACTAGCAAGTCAAATCAACATCTTTGGCTGAGTTTCAACATGTTTCAACCCATTCTTCGAAACCAATGATGGGGGCGATTCACCCAACGGCTCGTCCTTTGAACCGGACCTTCCCCCCCCCGGCCGAGCGTCGTTTCTACCTCTCCGTGTCCGCCAAATGTCCGGTGGGTGCCTCGCCTGCCGGCTCGGTGACGATGATGTCCTTCTGGTCCACCACCTGAGTTGAGTTGGACACATTCCAGGTCTGCTTGGGGTTCCGGGTGTGGTCCTAACCTTGTTTTGGTCCGTTGGGCAAGGAGAGATGCTATCACTATCACTTCCCCCCGACTCCAAGTGGGTAGGCAACAGGAAGCCTGGCGGAAACAAGAACAAAACAGTAATTGTTGACTTTGGGTCTATTGCACATCTATCCCATTCCCTGGGACAAGTAGATACTTGCTTCAGTTGCAGGCCCTTCGAACCATCTCTAAAAAAACCCATCCTCCTTGGTCTATCCCATGTGATGCTTCAGTTGCAGGCCTTGGAACCATCTCCAAAAAACCGATCCTCTTTTAATCGACTCGGACCCAGCGACACACCGACGGATGACCCCAGAAGGGTTCGACCTCGGAAGCTCGGTCGATCTGGGACACACGAGCTTAGACGGTCCCAACGGAGCTCGGTCCCAGAGCGGGTTTCGGGGAAGAACTTCGGCGGCCTACCAGAATGCATGGTACGTGCGTCTCCAGGGACACCTGAGTGGCCAAACCGGAGAACAGAGCAGAACATCTTTAATAGACCGCTGAGAAGTTCACCCCATTCTGATTATGCCATCCAAGCTGGTCAAGTACCACCAACATGTCGGGAATGGATTATTCAATTCCAAAGAGGACTCAACGCATCTAAGCACTCAACAGATCTTGACATCTTAGTGCTAGAGACCCTAGACCTGGGTCTAACTAAGCGATTCAATACAATACATCTTCTTAATATATGTTAACACCTTTGTGTTAGAGGCCCCTCCTGCACCTCTACGCCCCTCCGCCCTCCTTTTTACACCACCATCTCTCGCGACTGACAAGTCACAGTAATGCCACCATCACGAGATCGGCACAGCAAACGGTAGTCATACTTGCCTGGCGCGACCATGGAGTCCGTGTAGGAATACTCGTGGCCGCTGTAGCGCTTGGCCAACAACTGTGGGTTCTGCATGTTGTCCTCATCGGCAGGACAAGCGACGTTCGAGAGGCTCGAACTTGGGGAAGCGACGTTCGAGAAAATGCAGCAAGGGGTGAACTTCGACTGTGGCAATATAGAAGGATGATGGTTTGATTTAGAAGAAAGGTATAGGTGACTTCATGGCTGTGAATATATGCACATGTTGTAGAAAGGCGATGAAAACACGTGTCCATGAACTTCAAAGAGATCTTGGAATATGTCGGTTATGCAACCTGAACACAAAGCACCATATCCATGTATCGTTTATGTGAAAAAAAAACACCGGGCCGAGTCGCATAGGTCGCGATTTCCTCGTAGTTGGTGCTGCCTCAAGAGAGCATGCAAACATTCCATCTAACCTCGCCAAGTTGATTCGATGATACAATGTTTCGATGCGTTTCAATTGGTATCTGCCAACTTGGCAGGATTCAGCAAGCGTTATGAAGCCCTTCAAGGACGGCTCAACGCTTGCGCTTCAACTCTTGTGCGACATGTCCCAACCACGTGGACAGCTGCACCCAAACAGCTTGGATTTGGTGGATGCTGCACCCAAAAATCTCCAAAAACCATGTGAAAGGCCGCGTTTCATTAGAAAAACCCTTCCTGGGAGAGCCACGGCTGTAAGCCGCCGGAACTGTGTTCCAAGAGCGTTGTAACAGACCCAGACCTAGGTGAAACACCTGGTGTTGTGGGCCAGTCAGCCAGCATCTCGATTGGAGTTCCTTAAGATAGACCGTTGATTCATCAACCTCCCCTCCCATATATACGAGATTTTACCATCCAAATGAGACTACAACGTAAAGGGCGGTCCGGTGAGTGCGAGGAACCGCAAGTGAGCCCATCCAAATGAGACTTGATTTATCAACAGTCTACATTACTCATTGGCTCAGCGCTTGCGGTTCAACTCTTGTGCGACATGTCCCAACCACGTAAGATGTCCCAAGAGCTTGGATTTGGTGTGTGAAAAGCGCGTCCACAAGAAAACCTTCCTGCGTACAGCCCGGAGCCGGAACTGTTGTGTTCCAAGAGTGTACAGCCCAGACCTAGGTGAAACACCTAATGCTGCGGCCCAGTCAGCCAGCATCTCGATTTTGGTTGAGCCTTAAGATAGACCGTTGATTCATAAGACCCTCTCATATATAAAACATTTTACAATCCAAATGGGACTTGATTTATCAACAGTCTACATTACTCACTCCCTCTAACCTTAAACATCAGTGAGTGGTGCCTCTTTTGTTCTTGCACGGTTTGGGGGGGTGTTCTTCATAGCCATGGGGACGCCCAATCCGAGCGGCCTGCGGGCTTCCTCTCGATGATGTATCCGACCTTGGTGCCTGGAATCAGGTCATGAATAAGGCTCAAAGCTGAGAAAGTACCGCTCACAACCATGGACATATGACGCGTCTGACATGGAGAGTACCCTAATATCAAAGCACCCTTGTAGTTTCACTTCATTAAACTATACATGTTCACTCTCAACATGTGAAACACAGGGAAACCAGTGGAGAGTAGAGACAGCAATCAGCACTCCCAGGGCCTCTGGTTCTGATAATAAATATGAGACATTCCAACATCACTTTGACTATAACTGTACGGAGGCCTGGACTCTTTAAGATTTATATATTTGGAACATCTTGGACATAAAATGAAATAAACCCATGTGGCCGGACACGTCCAAGACACCTGCCGCTTTCCGAACAAAGGACGACGAAACAGCATGGGCCATGGGCGGCCATGGGTCGACACATCCAAGACAGTTCCGTCGTTCCAAACAATACAGTGGATTGAGAGATGGCACAAGGGCCCCCCACGTTCGGTGGTTTATATGGATCCCCATCTGTCTAGGACATCTTGGGGTCAGTGCCATCGAACCTCTGAAACCACTGTATTCCAAACAAACAAATTCCAGCCCAAATAGAAGTGATCGTTTCTAGGTTCCATCATCACCATCCCGCCAAACCCAGTCTGCGGTGTTCCACTGCCTTCCAGACCCCCAAGCCTTTCATCTGTTTGGATGGAGTTCCTGCTGTTCATCCAGCTGTTCCAACTGTTCCAAGGGCCCTTTCATCCAACTGTCACCTACACCATCTACACCCTTCATCTAACCGCCCCTTCTTCCTCCGCCCCCCCTTTCCACCCCCTGGGCTTTCCGCCGGTGCCTGGCATTCCACCAGCCCATTGGACCATCACATCTTCGTCCACCACGCCTGGTCGTTTCAAGGGAGAGCATGACAATTCCGCCTGTCTGGGAAGCATCAGGGGCTGATGTGAGATGAATTGATATGAGTTGATGTGAACAATGCAATTTGCTGCATATAATCGCATATACTATATATAATATCATATTATCAGGCACAAACACACACATATATATCTATCAAATTAAATCATATAATATCGTATAGTTATAGTATGTCGACACACACCGAGTCACTGACATGGTTGTGTGGACGGCACCACCACCTGTTTGGTCTTCGGATGGTCCCATGGTCCAAGGTTTCCAGGATGATTGCAGGGAGTTATAGATGTTATATTCTGTTATATGGTCGTAACCATGACGGACCATGACGTTGGTTCCTTGTTGCAAAAAGCGCTTTGCCAAAGAGTCTGTGGCACGGCATCGGCTTCGAGCTACAAAGTATTGAAGTTTGTCTTTTGCTTGAAGAATTCGCTTCACAGTCACAGAACTAATGTCGACACCGGATTAATCAACCCCCCCTTCAAGGTCAACAAGGTTTGAGATTGGATGGATTGGAGATCACATCCGCTTCATAAAGACGATGACCTGATGATGGATGATGGGGATTTTGTGGGAATCATGCGAGTTTGAACCATGAGAACCATGGACCAGAAAATGTTGGATACTGCCCCAAAAGAAAGTAAATAATACAGAATTATAAAACTAACTATATTTTTTTTTTTTCCTGGAGGAGCTGGGCTTGATTAATAGGGGGAAGTTTCTGCTAGGAAAACTATTATTTGGGTGATGTACCAGGTTTTAAATTAGTTTAGTATTGGAGGCTCCAGCTGGGCTTGAATAATGAGGAGAGGTTACTTAATCCCGTGTGCGCATTATACGTCAGTAGTTCCTGTGAAACAGCCTGGCGGCCGTGTCTTCTATTACCATTCATCCCCTGCACCTCCGGCCGCAAGAATACCATTCCATCCATCCAAACTGCATCCATCAATTGATTCAGGCCATTGACAGCCCATCTCATCTGTCTCTTCAACCCGTGCTGACACTGGACGCCCCTGTGCTGACCCTGGACACCCCATCGCATCCGAGCTACTCAGCTCGATCTCACTATCTTCATACCTAGTGAGGGCAGGGTGGAAAGTCGATCCCCATGGAACTCGTGAGTTCTGGTGATGAGTTAGCAAGACTCCGAAGCGAGACTGTTCTGCCCCTGTTGGGTGTCAGTCAACCAGCAGGTGGAGAAGTAGGAAGGTTGGCAAACAGTTGAAGTCCGGCGAAAGAAAGCATGTAGCTGCAAATAACCATCTGGCTCTAGCCCACCCGCACAGGAATCAACAATTTCCAGTTGTTTCCTGCATGACCACTCTCCAGAGTCGCCTTTATATATAATATAAGCAATCCTTCAGCAGCATCCCGGCCAGCACCAGCACCACTTGCTTTGGGGCTGGGGGGGCGGTGATGGGGATTGCATGGTATTGCACCCCAAAAGATATATCAAAATATCGGGTGATTTTGGACTTCTCGTGGGGATGGAAGTGCACAAAGCGTCAAACCCCACCAGTCGATGAACTTCTTTGCATATCGGGACATCAACAAGTCTTTTTCATGCACTACCGTCATGCAGCAAATGCCTGAGCATTTGATGTCATGACTTTTGGCCTTTGCGGGTGTGGAATCATAAAACACGGTGGAACCAGGTGGTGTCCCTACATCTGGCTCAAAGACCTCTTCATTCAAGAATTGTTGAATGTCAAAAACAGTTCTGGCTTGTTCTGGCCAACTAACAAAAGTCTTTGACATTTCTATACATTTCTCGTCTTCTCTTCATTTCTCGTCATTTCTGATGATTTCTCCCAACCCATCCCCTGCCGTTCTTGTGTCCTCGACTTCCTCCCCGACTCGGAGCAAGCCACTCCATGTCGACATCCTGTCCACTTGGGTCCTTGATGCCATTCTTCTTCAGCGTCCGTCGGGCCTTGCATCGATCGATCGAGGCACAGGTGCCTGGCTAAGCCAGGAATTCAAAACAAAAAAAAATACTCCCACTCCCAAGTGAGATGAAACAACACATGAACATGAAGCCTCCATGCAAAGGTGTGTTTGGTTGTGAATTCGGGTCTAGGACTTATGATGGTTGAGGCAAGTGTCTCATGACAAAGGTTGCACCTCCATGGGAGCATGACTCATCAATACACGGAAGCATAATACATCATAATACATGTGTCTTGAACCTATAGGATATCCCAAGAAATCCCAAAACAACTTTTCGCCTCACCAGTGCCAGCTTAGGCCCAGTTTTCCGCCCATGGAGCTCGGCTCGAACGAAAAAGCCACGTTCCTCCACGCCCGCAGGTCACGGATGCTCCAGCTGAGAGGCATCCTTCTCCAACTGCTTCTCATCCACGGGCCTTTCCGGACACGTCCGCCGGGTCCGGCGGACGGACGCCCGGCGGCCGGGTGGACGGACGGTCACGGGTAGAGTCTTTGTGGGTCCAAATAGGGACGATCCAGGGTCGTTGGGGGGGAGACCTCAGCTGGATCGGTCACATGTGGCCAGCTGGATTGGTGGTACCTGGCATCTTGCCAAACCTTTTTGCTTGCTGCTGGCAATTTGTCAGGCTCACATCCCTTTTCTGCCTTGGGATCAACCCAACGAACTCACGTGTCCCTCATGTGACATGTCTGACTTCGGCGGGCTGATCCGAACGCTGCAAAGGGGGTGTTTGATCCTGTCATGTGCACCGAAAACATATTCTTATAGCATTCCCCCGTGATATTCCCCTGGAGGGGTCAGGTGTTAGCATTGTCTACGGAATCCCTGGCGAATATTGTTGGGGATCTTATAACTTATACTATTACTAAGAACGCCGACGACCACATATCAAATACAACACTTGAAGATACCGACTCTCCTTACTTTGCACATCTTGAACTTTCAAAACAAGTGCACGTGAGGTGGGGCCAGTTTTCAGAGCACCCAGTCCTTCGTCACTAACTGTTCTTACTATGCCTTACTATGCAAGATTGCCAACAACTCTCCAACATTCATGTTCAAGCAAAACATGGACTGCAAAAACAACGCTCCTCAAACTAGCGGGCCTTCTTTCAGCTTTCAAGACACCACCGCATGGGGTGTTTGTCTTTCTTCCCCCCCACCGCCCTCCGACCGCACCACCGACCGCACGATGTTCGAGTCTGGGCCCAGTTCGTCCCCGGCGAAGACCCGGTCCTCCACGGCACGACCAAGTTCTTCGGGTTCACCTTTCCTCCGATGTAGTACTTCCTCAAGCGACGGTGTCACGTCACCGGTGGTGGGGCGTGCCGGATAAGGCGGGCCAGCCCGTGGTGAGTCTGGGACTGGGGCATCAAACCGTGACGGTCGGATCACGTGGGGCGACGTGATAGGGGGTGATGTCACGGGGGGGAAATCAACATGCCTTGTTTTGTCTGAAGTGGTTAGTGGCACGAAACTTTGAACTTTGCAAGAGGATCGGGCAAGCATCAGGGTTCAACTTTTTGGGTGGGATTCAGTAGGAGGAATGGGATGGACGACGATGGGCATTTCATGACATTTCATACTCTAAACAAAGCTGGACATTGCGTTTGGAGGCTAGGCTCTTTCTTTGAGTCTCAATCTCCTGTTCCAAAGCCATCTTGTACTCATCAGGCGAGAGTTCGATGTCCTGCCCGATGTCCGAACGAGGGCCGTAGGCGTTTGGGAGCGAGCGAGAGCCGGTGTCGACAGCCGTCTTCTTCCTGCCCAAGTAACAAAGGGTGCTTGCAAGGGTGCAAGTAGCATCTTGTTTCATGAGTCTGGTGGTTCTTCGCATGCATGTGCCAAGAAAAGCTCCTTTTCACAGCTCTTGTAGAATTCGGTGCGGTGGCACAATTCCAAGTGGAAAGCCCTTCTTTAACTAAGAAATGGATCACCCCTGTCACTCCCGATCAATTTCTCCCTCCAAAGAAAAAATCGAATCGTCATCACTTCGGGCCGTGAAGTCTTGGGTTTCGACATGCTTCGACTTCAACCCCCTCACTGCACTTCCATCTCTGTGAGCACTCAGCCGCAGATCCCAGCCGCCCCCAAAGGCACCTGTTCTACCTTCAGGAAATCGAGCATCCCTTCCTGGGTGGGGGTCGAGATGGGTCGAGCCTGCAACATGAACGAAACGATCCACTTAGTTCAGAGGGGTCTAACCCCCCCCCTACTGGACGGTCTACTGGTCTGGATCATCTCACCCAACTGCTGGACGAGGTCGGATCTCTGTACTGCAGTCTGCAGTCGCTCCGCAATTTTTGTTCGAGCCACGCAAGTAAGGGGTGAACATAAATAGCTTATCTTCTACCAAAGGGAGTCACTGGGCATTGTCATGATAAATGCCACAAGCTTCATGTACGTTGAGGGATGTAAAATTGGCTGTATGAATGCCCAACCACCCCGGGGCTTTTTATGAGTATGGTGGATTCTTTGAAGAGCAGTCCGCCCTTGGCTGTGACAATGATGTTTCCATTTGCAGCTGAAAGGAGCTCGCTGCATCATGTGTTCTTGTTATTTACTTGTGCTGGCTTGGTTGACCACATGACCCATGCATCAACAGTGCCGATGCTTCTTCCACATCGCTCATAACTCCAGATTCCCCATCCAATGCCATCCCCACCCACTGGGTTTGTTGGCAACTTGAGAACACCCCAGCCACACTCCTCAGAAGTGGTTCCAACACCCGCACTACACCGGTCAAAACCGGGAGACCCACAGGGTGTTTTCCATGACCAGAATCAGACTTGGCACATTTTTTTCCAAGGCTTTGCAGGTTGGACTAGACTTTGAGGGTCCAGGTTTTGGCACATCCGGCCCCACCTTCTCAGCACCCAAGTGTCTTCCTTTCCATCTCCCTCCTTCTCTTCAGCTCTCAAGGCCACTCGGCTCACGGGGCTCACGCCGGACCCGGCACCCACGAAGGACGTCTCCGCGACGAAGGAGAGGAACCGCAAGGCTCCCAGGGCCATGGCCAATTTCACGAGAAGAAGGCCCTTCCTGAGATGTGGAAGGAATGGATCTGATGAAAAGGCTGAAGAGCCTTTAAGGGCCCTATTCTACCTACCATGCTTCCTCATAAGAAGACCCTTCCTTATGGATATTGAGCTTCAGGTGGAGTTTGCTTCTTGACCATTCTTCACGGTGTTGCCAAGCCTGGACCATCAAGTGGGCCTTGCATCTTCCAAACATCCTGTTGCTCGGTGTTGTCCCCATCTTTTCTGAGGTAGGAACTTTGGGCCACTCAACAACCATTGAACCCCAAGTGACCCAACAAACGAAAAAACAAATAGATAGATAGATAGATAGATAGATAGATAGATAAATGACTGTGGATTGATGAGGATCTTCTGCAGGGCAGGGTGTGCACCCAATGCCAAAAGCCAACAAGGGTCTCAAAGGATCTTTCTCCTTCAACCTCCTTCACTGGCATTGAATGTCATCAGGGTTGCACAGGCAATGCTTCATGAATCGGATAGATATACAATCGGAATCACCAACAATCACAAATTCATTTGTATAGTCCACACCAGTGCCTCTCCAGTCAGTGCCCCAACGAAAAAATCAATTCGCAGCTTCGATCCTCAATTTTAATGTGTGTCGTGATGTTGTGAAGAGGTGCCCGCATGTGCCCACCCTGGGATCTTTCTTTGTCAACCTCTTACCCAATCATCCACAGCTGGGGACTTGAAGCCAAAGCTGGTGAAACCTCCCAGGCGAGTGGACTTTTTCTTGGTTGGAATCGCTTCCATTGGAGACATCAAAAACACCATCGTTGGTGCCTAGCTGCGTGGTCTTCTTGGTCATCGTTGCCATGGTCATGATGCTCAAAGCGAAGCGCCTTTTTGAGCCGATGCTTGAGCTCTTCTGCTGCGGAATCTCTGCTTCGTGGCACAGCTCGACTGGAATCCTTTGAATGGAGTTCAGGATGCAGTATGACATAAACCAATTTACCCATCAACATGGGGCAGTAAAGTGACAAGTGCACCCGACCTGACCTAGACCAACCCCTCAGTCCAATCTCGATATTTGCCAAGCCCCCCCCCATGCTCTCCCACCGTTCTCCCAAGGCTCCACCGCCGACCGATTTTCTGCGGACCCGAGCCACGCTGCTTGAGGTGGGAGTTGCGCCGCGCGACGTTCCACACCTCGCTCTTCTTCGGTCCGCGCTGCGCCTCCTCGGGATACATGCGCGGGACCCCGATGGTCGGCGCGACGGGACGTCGGCGCGACTGTCGCCGGGGTTCGGCCGTGCGCGCCTGGTCCGGCGGTTTCGGAAAGAAAGAAAGAGCGGTATAGGGAAGAGGTTCACTTTCATTGACCACTTGAAAGCAGTCCATGATATTAATACCAATGGACAACGTGGAGTGTTCAAGACTTTGGGTGGCAGCAACCGGTTTCTAGGAGGCTTTGAACATAATGTTCTATGATCTTCTATGATCAAGTTCCTGCTATGTTGAAGGCAGCAAGGTGGCACACTCTCAAGGACTTCCTGAATATGGTCCACTATGGTCCACCAACCTGTGGGAGGCAAATTGACTCCGCAAACCATTGGTCTTGGTATGTCTTGGAGATCCCTCTAGATGGTTTGGGAGGGTCATGGAGGGTCTGTTCGTGCTTTGGATCACTCCCACCTTGGAGGCCTTGTGGGGCATCACCCCAGGCAGCAGCACACCCAGGTCGATGGCACAATCCTCAGCACGTGGGTCTGTGACGCAGGTAGCTGGAAAGCTTCTGGGCCAGGCGAGTTCCTCTCTTCCAGAGAGAAGGAGCTATGTGAACCAAACCCTTCATCTGGCTTCACTGGATCTGTGGGGCTCTCTTGGAGCAGAACGTTTGTCCCCAGGTCTCCCAATCAGGCTGACAAAAGCGTCACGATCCGCTACCTGGTTGCGAAAGACTTGTAAGACTAGTAGGAAGAACTTGCCCACTACTACTGGGCAAGTAATAGTGAAATGTTTGGGGGGGCCATGACTCAACAAAAATCGAATCAACTGAACATGGTCTAGCCAACATCACTACTGGATGGCGGCTTAAGCCCTTCCCAAAAATGTAGTCAACTGGGGTAGTCATTCCCAATTAGGGTCGAAAAGTAAAGAGCCGTTTGTTTTCACCAACCAGACTATGACAACGCTCCAAAAACCCCAACGTGCTCCACCCCCTTCCGCTTTCCAAAAAAAGGCCCAACAGAACGGCACTCATTCGATCGATGCAAGGCTCTCGTCTTAGTCGATCCAATGCCTCTTGCCCTGGGCTGTGCCAGTAGAAATCTTTCATGTCATGCTCCTCCTCCTGGACATCACCGGATTGCATCAGGACATCACCGCTCCGGCCCGGACACTTTCGCCCACAACATCCAACAACTGTCTGGCGGCTCCTGTAGGTCCGTTTGGAACTGTTTCGGCTCAAGACTGCCACACTTAGGGTGAAATCACGTGTGTCTCAACTTGCTCCTGCTGATTCTCGTTCTCCATATCCTCCAAATGCCTTCGCAGCTGATCCTTCAGCAGCACAAGAGGCAACGCATACAACATCAAGACCATAGCTGTCCAGCAGTAAAGTAGGATATACGGATGCAACACATTGGCAACTACAACCAAGTCAATTTCGTAACATTTGAAGGTCTTTTCGTTTTATTTGGGTGTCAAAAATTTGGATCTAAAGATCCTTAACCTTGGCTGTTTGAACTACAGCCGTTTGGCTGAAGATGTCTGAACGACGTCTGTTTTTCCGAAGATTGCTTCGGGATTCGGGGGGGGTCTGCTCCAGGGGGAGCAGAAAGCCATGTGGAAAGCCATATGGTCCGTTCGGTGGTTCACTTTGACCTGCCGGGGCTTTTGAGATTCAAGGCGGCCGCTTTGAGATCCTATGTGAAGGCTCCTGTCCTTGCACGCAAGCGTCCCAACTATGATAGCTCGAAACGAAAGCTCATGGCGAATCCACGGATTAGGTTCAAGAAACCTGCTTGGTATGAAAGGAGTTTTGGGTTATTTGTTTTGTACTTTATGTGGTCAAAATTGTAGGAAGAGGTTGTCAATTTATGGTCCCTTTTGTTGAGGCATGCTACCAATGGTCGAAACAAATCAAGATTGACCAGACTTTGTGCCAGTGTTTGCAGATGCCATCGAAGTACCTGCTTTGAGAATTTCCAGAGCAACCTTGAATCGCTCCATGTGTTTCTAGAAACGTTCTGGTCGTTGGAGAAGCCTTCACAGGATGCATATGTGACATCCTCAGTGTGATTGCATTCGGTTTACTCAGCAAACCTCTCATCACACGTTTGTCATTTTGACCGCCGTGCTAAGATCCTTGATGTGGTGGGTGCTGTTCCAAAGGGAAACCGTACTTGGCAGCTCTTGCAGCAAACTGTATCCCCAAAGTGTTTGGCAACATTGCTTGGGATTCGCTCTGGCCGCTTCCTGACTGCTGGCAGCGGACATCTCGACCGGCGCTATGCATGTTTCGGGCCAGTTACCTGTATCAAGGTAAGAGGGTCCATTTTGCACACCCCACGCTTGTCACTAGTGCCTAAGGTTCACAAAAGAACACCGTTGAAGCACATGAAGCTTGACAAGTACTTCTTGGACCTGTATATCGGAGCGGGGGGCATGCTCCCAGATAGGTAACTTGTTTGGTGATGTTTGGGCTGTAGTTTGTTGTCTTGTTGCAGCTTTAATTCTTAGCAATTCAGGTTTAAGAGAGCTGCGCGTTCCCGAGAGAGCACTTCCAGTCAGCTTCAGATCACTTTCACTGTGACGGCCCCTACAGAACCAGATGATGATAGAAACTAGATTGCAATACTATCTGAATCTGTTTGATTTAGAAGACTTATGAGTTTGATGAAATGTTTGTTTAGGATTTGATGACCGCTTTGGGATTGAGCCTGCTTGGGATGCTCCAGCCGAGCCCATAGAGTGCGACCTGGAACTCAAGTTGCACGTCCTAGGCTTCAATGCCTTGTGGACCCAGAAGATGCCTTAGATTTGTAAAGTTTGATCAATGTAACAGTCTCCAGGGTGTATGTTGAATGTGATTTGATTGATTCAAAGGATTGTGGATACCAATTGGGGGCAAAACCCTGAGAAGCTTCCAACGCGCTTCTTGCCACCGGGGAACTTGAAGCTTCTTCATGCCCAATGCGGATTCGAGGTATCGTTTCTTGTCGAACAGGGCGGACTTCTGAATCACTGAATGTTGTAGATTCAAAACCTGTCTTAGGTATGGGCACTTTGCTCGAAGATACCAGACCAAATGGAAGAATTTGATTCGATTTTCATGCCCTTCCGGGTTTCCTGAGTGCGACGACTGTTGCGCGTTCAAAGAAGCCTTCGAAAACAGTACAGAATCTTTGCAGCAGTTGTTACTTGCTGTGTAGTGAGTGACACTTGTTTGTTTGACCATGGTTGCACATCATCGCAACTGTGAGGATCCAGTTGATCGATTCACGATTTCCAGAAGCTACAAAACGCATCTGGACGCTGTGGCAGCTGACCGACGGTGTGAGTCCTTTTTCCAGGCTTGCTAGAAGGTTCAAGTTCAGAGACGGTTTGTGAACATGGGTAATTTAAAGTGTGTGGCTTTAGCCTTGTGCGTGAGACATTTTCTTCAGGCGATGAACCCTCGGGAGGACAGTCACGACACGCTACTCCTGACAATCGAGCTTTGACAGCACTCAGTTAGCGTTGAACCCAGAAAGATTCAAGTCATAGACTTGCAGCCTCCTCATACAGCACGTTGCAAGGACGGCATGGATCAGAGCAAGTGGAGCTTGCCCAGAATGAGGCACGGGGTCGCTCCGAAGGCAATGCAATCATTGGAGCGGCCTAGAGTCAAACTCCAAGGCTGTTGGTGTCACAAAGTCTGCCTCTTTTTGCATGTGGTTGAAGTTCGACAGCCAAGCGATGCCACAATGGTAGCAGAATCTGTTTGCAAAACCCTCGAAGCAGTGAAGAACCGTTTGGGAGACAAGATGCCGCGTAAAGTATTGATATGGGCACTTTGTCAGGATTTGCTCAGTGTTTTGCAGTACTGTTTGAATGGCAGATTGCTTTTGTTTGTCCTTCTAGTTTCCGGTGCTCAAGTGGGTCAAAACTGAGGCAGACAATTGCGTAAGGGAAAACAAAAACCGGACATTGATATGCCTATTATCATGGCTGATCTTGCAGAAAGGATTGACCTTAAGTGGTCTTTTCTTTCACCGCGTTGGACATACCCACGGTGCCCTGGGTGGTTTGACTGCAAAAAAAGGTAATTGATGGTGTGCCCCCTTGCAATTACATGTCCACACAATAGCCGCTGACTGAGACCAATGCTACGGGCTGCTATCAAGGGCTATGCGCTGGGTGGATTGCTTGTCAGACCCATCTGACATCGTCCAGAATTTTGGCTGTCGTGATAGTGAAGCTTCAACAAATGGTTCAGACATGTTTTTTCCTTCAAGTTACAAATACCTGTCAGGAAAGTGAAATACTTGTGCAACAAGATCAACCTTGCGAGTTGGCTCGGGAGTGACTGTGAAGTCTTGGTGGAAGAACTGAAAACGAGCAGGAACTGGAAAGCCTGGTTTCTTTGTTGCACAGTCCGTCCTAAAGAGAGTTTAGATGGCAAACACTCTGGTTCGCACTCAGGTTTGACACTCTGCCTGTTACATTTGCGGGCGGCCTACGGGACGACTGCACAGGAGCCCATGCGTTCATATTCATGCGACGCAAAGGCCTGACAGTGACAGTTTCCGTTGATTTGTGGCTTCTTTGGAGTTTCAATGAACATCAATGAACCATTGTTTTGAGTGTTGCTTTGAGTGTTTTCCTGCGTCAGACATCCCGGGGAACACGAACATCATTGCGTCTGGCCCTGGAAAGCACAGATATGCGGAATCATCAAACGATATCATATGCTGCGTGAAGCGGTTTGCTGCAAATGATGGCCTGAGCCAGGAGAATGTCCACGCAACAAAGTTTGAGCTCTTTGCGTCAGTTTTGTTTTCAGGAGCCTTTGCTGGTCTTTCCTACCCAGTTCATGGAACGCTTGGGGAGCGTGCCTCAGGTTCCAAGACCGTGGAAACTGTTTGACACAGACCGGAGACAAAAGCTTCTTCAGCTAGCGACCTTGCTTTTGAAGATGAATGCCAATGAAAGTACTGGTCGGACTGTGCGGTACTTGCTCGATTTGTGTAATCCTGCTGCGCAACCACCGTCGGTGCCAGCCTTTCCGTGGATCAGTTCGAGGGATCGAGGCGAGTTCGATGCCTTGATCGATCTTGATATGGGTGGGCTTGCCATGGGCAGGATGATCCCACAAATGCAATTTGTTGCCAGATTGTCTCGCAGGGGTTAGAGAAAACTAAATTCTGCTGCTGCTATGTTTCTCACTCTTTGGTGAATCTGAACCTGTTTGTGGTTTTAATGTGTAGCTTTTTGCTCAGCTGCGAGCTGATCAAACCCGGGTGCAGCAATGACAAGTCCAGAACACTGTCCAGAACAAACTAACAGGACTGTTGTCTTTAAGACGATCAGTAGGAGTAAGTAGAACGCGCTCGTCGCAGGACTGATGGTCCATCTTTGAAACGCTTGCGCTCCAGTGACCATATTTGCACCCCGGACGTTTGCAAGCGCAGACTTTTCGATGGGAAGGAGCCAAAACTGTGGGACTACTGGGAACGGATCTAATGAATCTAATGTGACGTAACATTTAGTTCTAGAGTTTTTTTGACCTTGCCCGCAGGACATGGTGCCACACCAGGGCACGCCTCCCAAGCTAACTTGGTGGGAAGAAATTCCTGATAGCCAGGCCTCTTCCGTAGCTTCAGTACCTGCCTATGAAACTTATAAACGACATTTTGAACAGTGCACGAGGTCCCTTCTTCTCCTTTCTATGTGTCTCCTCTCCCAGATCGCCAGGCAGCAATTTGTTTTCTTTTCACTGTGGCGCAACACCGGTCCTGTTTCTTTCCCGCAGGGTATGCAGGGTGAGCCGGCAAATGCTGGACACAGCAAGGTGCACTACCTTGAGTGGATTCTTAGGTACACGTTTAGAGTCAGTTGTTTTGCCAGGGCTTCCTGATCAATTTGCTTGCACAACAAAAGCTCTTGGAGGTCTCTTGCCAGTGTTCTTCTTGTGTCAGCGTAGCATCTAGTTCATCACTCTCACAGCTCTCACGGCAGGCCCACACAATCCTGAGCAGAAGCAGTAACCCAGTCCATAAAATGATGGACTTGGCTTCATCTGCATTGGAGGGGGTAGCCAAATTGTGTGCATTGAATGCTGACCGTGAAGTCGAAATACTCGAGTAAGCTAAAGGAGGCTACTTGAACTAGTCTGCTGTGTTTCTGAACACACGCTCGGCAAAAAAGTGCAGAAGTGCCTAAATTGTGATTGAGATTAGTCAAGGATCCAGTTCAAACAGGAATTCTTCCGCACTAACTAGCTGTTTTTTGGATCAGTCGACAAACAAATCCGTTGGCTGTTTGGTACTGGGCCCCTCCGAAAATGAAGAGTCTTGTCATGCAACTGGTGTTTTGCAAGTTCAATTGTTGAAAACGCAGTGGACTTGTAGTGCAAAGACTTCTGATTCTGAGGAGTCCACCCAATGTGCGGGAGGCTGTGAAATTGGCGCTGAAAGCGGTGCAGAAACCTCAGAGGACTGGATTGAAGAAAGGGAATCCGTTGATGTCTTTCCTGCGTAGGACTGTGCGGAAGGACAAGCTCAAGCCCAAAGTCCAGAAGACATGCAGGATGAGGCTCCGATGAGGGGCAATGGAGGGAAACATGTAACCATGTAACATATATGTCGGATCAGGGTCTTGTCACGAATGTGCAGGTACTACCCAAAGACCAATGTGCCTGTAGCCGATTCTGACGCACCTCTTGGACCACAGAATATCGATGAGACCTTTCAATGGGCTGGAGCGTTCTTGAAGCGCTTGTATGCGCACTTTGGTCGGGCCAAGGTCTTGCGAAAACTCAAGCAGTGGCGGTGGAACTGCACTACTTTGTTCTCCGGGGTGGGCTGTGCTGAAACAGACTGGGCCTTAGGGAGGATCATCTAAAACTAATATCTGTATGAGTTTCCATTGAATTGGTTGAGGCCTTGCTTTCCCTCCAGTCCGCAGTGAAGAAGGAGATCCCACACTCTGTGGCGCCGTGCGCTCGCATCTTGTGGGCCTGCGAAAAGGATGAACACTGTCAGACCGTACTGCAATCGACGTACAACTCATGTTTGTTTGGAGATGTCATGGAGTTTGACCTTCCATCCAAAACAGAGCTTTGGTGTTTGAAGCACCAGCGCATGTGCAAGTGTGATGTGCCACGTCAATCTAAACGATCCTCAGCCAAACACAGTCGATGGATGAATGTTGATTGTTTTTTAGGTATCGATACAATTAAGACTTTTCTATTCTGACTGTCAATCTCAGGACATCGAGTCCAAATCCTAGGAGCTGTGCGGGGCTGCGGGTTCAAAGTTCAAGGAATGTTAAGAAAACCAGAGTTTGTGGACAATCGGTAGTTCTTTTAGAGGGAACCATTGCAACCTCCATCCCCGTTAGGAGCACCTTGCCAACCCTACAGCAAAATGGGGCTTCAACGCAAGGAGAAGGATCCAAAATTCGCAGTTCATGAGAGGTATTGGACCCAAGCCCAGCATGCTGCGGAGATTCACATTGTGGAAAACGTGAGCGAATACGATGTAGCTAGCTACAAGAACCACTATCTTGGCCCCGACTCTGAGTGGGGATGTGAGGTGGCGAAAATCGATCCTCGTTTGTGGGGATTCGGATGCGCAAGGCCACGTGTGTACGCAGTCCTCTACAACAAGAAGTACGTGGCCTGGGATGAGGACTTTCCGTTTAAGGATGTTCTGATGGGCTTGAGGGCACAACCTGTGATGAAAGCTTCGGACTTCTTTTTCTTGAGCCCGATCCCCAAGCCATTGGCTCCTGGTTCTGACCTTCAGCTGAGTAAGGACCCTACAATTTTGATGTTTTTTGGATGGATGTGGATGAACCCATGTCCCCTCTGGTAAGGTCTGAACATTAGGTTGTTTGGCTATGATACTCTGACGTGTTCTGAGGCGAGGAACCTGCGTGACTATATGGACAGCTCCAAGTTCTCTCGCGAGCATTGGGAGGTGTGTGATCTCAATCAACTTGTCCGAACTGATCGGGGAAGGACAGAGTGTCAGGATGGGGCATTGATGACGCTGACGACAAACACTGGCCACCTGTACTCAAAGGCTGTCCCCGACGAAATGAAATGAACTAGTCTAGTGTTACTGTCAGAGTACTTTTGGACAATCGTGTCCTGTGTTTTTCAATTCCCTGAAAGGTTGCTCAGAGGGTGATCACACCAGAGGAGTTGTTTGCCACCCACTGCCTTCCAGTGAGCAGTCGCCACGCAAAGCTCTCTGGATCGCCGCAGCTCCAGGTTTCCCGTACCTGCCGCACACAGCAGGTCAAAATGGCAGGGAATGGTATGAACTGCCCCACAATGGGAGTGTTCGTATTGGCCGCGATCCTTGGCCTCTCCTAGCCCCATGAACCCAATTTGAATGCACAGTGCAATTCATTCAATGATTTTCGATTGGAGTGCAAGATTCCAATCTGCAAAAGTATGGCTACTGTTCATCGTTGGACATTGAAAAAAACAAGAGTGAGCTAAGCTACCAAAAGGTTTCTGCAATTGGTTGGTTGAAACTGTGCGTGTGGGGGTCTGTGGCGATCAGTTGATCCTAAGGTTTTTGGCTTTTCACTAGTGGGGTTAGTGAAGGGTTTGTGGTCTGTAGATCACCCATGGGTAAGCGTGCCAATGCGTCGGCCACGCCTCCATCGGCGAAACTGCAGAAAACGAGCCTCGGCCCGTGGAGCACAAAGATGTGCCAATCGGTGGCGATTCTTGCATGAATTCATGTCAAAAAGTTTCATGTCCCCGTCCCAGTGATTCCAATAGTTTGGGACAACCTCACCATTGGCACCCTTCACCTTTACGACCTGAGGAACTTCGACCCTGAGAAAGATGAACATCCAGTCGCATGGCTTCTGGAAAAGGCCACTCCTGATCTCTATGAGAGTTTGCGGTTATGGTTGGAAGAGGTATTGGGGGAAGCATTGCCTAGTCCAGCCGACATCATCGTTCCGGACCGCTTTTTTTGGAAACATGTTCCTGGCTGTGCGGGTGTCATTGGGTGAAATCATAAACCAAGTGGTTGGGACCCACCAATGTTTGGTATGCAGGACACTGCCGTGCAAAACAGCATGAAGATTCCGGCCTTGTGCTTCAAGGCAGTCTTGCCAGCAGATGGTCTCCCGATGCTGGGAGACTGGATCTCTACTGCCACTAGCATTTGGGGGGCTTGGGTACGAGGGCTTTCGTGAGAGCGTGGAGTTCAGACCAGCTGATGGAGCTTCAGCTGGCTCTCCCATGACCTTTGCCTGCCTCGAAGCGGTGAAGGGAATTGGACGAATGAGCATTGTGCTGTTCTCCTTTTTCTACTCCTACCTCAGCCTCAAGACCACAATGAACGCAGAGGAACTGGAAGACATGAAGAGGTGCCCCCAAGATATTTCGCATCGCCTTTGGAACTTCCAAGTTTCAAAAATTTCAAAGGTGATGGTGGCACTGCCACCGTCGCCCCGCACATGATAGAGTCTTTGCCCCTCAGGCTAATAGAATATCTTGGGGGTTGCTAATTAATTATTGGCCCTAGATTCTCCATGGTCCTGTGACAATCCCAAAATGACAAAGGTGATGGGTCCTGGCTGGGGGGCGGTACGCGGGTATCCTGCAAAGGTGATGGTGGCACCGCCATCGTCGCCTCGCAAAAATCTGAAACTTGGACTTCCCAAAGGTGATGCGGATTATCCCAAAGACGTAAACCTTGGCAGGGTTCATGATCATAGATACAATACTTTCCTCACTAAAAAATGGACATGTTTTCTGGTGTTTAAAGCCAACACATGTGAGCACACACACACACACTTAATGTCTGGAAAATCACTCTTTGAAGGAATGGTCAAACAAATTCAGCGACTACTGTAAACCTTTTTTGGTCGAGTCAAGCCCCTGGAGGTGGGTCAAAACGGCATGCGTGGTTGACTGCGTGTACATCAAGCAGGAGGACCCACAACACTATATTTGGCGCAGAATTCAAACGAGTGATGTGCAAGCAGAGAGACAGAAAAAAATCTATCCTGCAGCTTTGTCTGACGTTCCATCACAGAGCTGAGAAGATTGCACAGGAGAATCTGCTGCGCTGTGGATATTCTGTTTTAGGGTTTCGATGATGGTCCTAAAAGAAACCAGCTAATGATGATTTTTGTTGGACCGTAATTAGGTTTCGTAATTAGGTTAGCTAATTCTTGTGCCAGGGTTTCGTCTTCCCTTTTTGAAAAGAAACCCAGCTGAAGGAGCAGGGACTCTCATCGAGCGACACTGGGTATCGCACAGCCTGGGACGCCGCAATCGCAGAGTATAACTCCTACGGCCTGGCAGGATTGCATGCAAAGATGCGAATCGATAAGAACCAATCGAACCAGATGTTTGGCTTCAAGGCAAGCTCAAACTTTGATAATTTCTTTGTTTGTTTGGGGTCTGGGTGCAATAATGAAGCTAAGAGGGGTGAATATTCCAGCTACTACGATTCATGCTCATGGGAAACCACTGGTCCACTGAGTGCAGGTGGGTGTATGCAAAGAAGCATGGGCATTGATCTGCAAACATCTTCACGCCAACCGCTTTGAGAATTCAGGCGCCAACAAACAAAAGGGGTGTTGGACTGTAGACTTACTGTGCCATCCAAAAAAGGAAGGTTGTGATGATTAATCAATTGTGCTTTGGACGAGATAAAATTCTGGATGATGTTACTTTATTGTGTGCAACTTGTCCCTTTGCAGCTTTCCCTCGCGATACTCTCCTTCACCCTCGATGGTTCCTGAATGGGAAGCCGAAGCTCAGCGATGGGATATGGGCTGAGGTTCTGGAGGTCAACGATGCGAAGCAACACATCTTCCTGCAACGCATCCTATTCATGTTCCAGGTTACCAGTCGATCAGCGGGAAAAGCACAGGTTCTACGAGTTGGCCTAGATCGATGGAACCAAGAGTGCGACCTGTCCTGCTTGGCAGGCTACATTCTTGACGAGATGTATCGCTTCAAAGATCCCGAGAATCTTCTTGTGTTTCCAAACGAGACAATAGCTTTGCTGTTGAACCGCTACATCGAAGGGTAGCTTGATTGAAGCTAATTGTTGTTTTGGCAAAGCCTCCAAAGTATAGGTGACCAACAAGCTTGAAGTTCTCACTTTATTTAAAAAGCAGCTTTGACGTGGCTCAGGGATTTCCATGAAGAGCTGAAGAACATGTTGGACTCCATGGACCCAGCGTTCAAGCCAGAGCAATGCTCGATGTGGGTGGAAAACCTACCGGCGTCCACCACCAATATGCTAGTCACTACAGAGGCAGCGGACGAGAAGATCACCGCCCTCAACGACACCCACACAAAGTTCCAATTCCAAGCCGATGCACTCTCTCTCGCTCGGGACGCGGCGCAACTAGCTCGGCTTTTTGGTGAGGAGTCCAAAACGGAACGGGCCTGCCGGATGGCCCGGGTTTGCCATCTTCGCCAGGAGAACCAGATTGGATCTTCGCTTGCCTCACAGTATTTGCGCCAGCATTGTCACCATCGAGCAGGACCACTACACGATCTTCAGGATGAACTCAGCAAGGCTGGAAAATACTGGAATATACCCCTAGCCTCAAAGTGTGCCCCATGGAAACGTTGTTAAAACAAGTTACACCAGTCACCAGCCCAATAGATCTGTCAAGGGGTAGTCACCAACACATAATCAAAATAAATGCAGGTTTGAGCTGACCGTTATTCCACGGTGTTGTGGGACATGTAATGTGGGCGATAAAGTGGAATCATACGACACTATGACAAACTCTTGGTCCCTGAGTTCACTTCGAAGCTCAGAGACGACAATGGACACCTTATCATTTGGCTCGACATGATGAAGCTGGGAAGACTCACGACACAGGATCTGAACAATACAGTTGACTTGGCTAAGCGTGCTTTGTCAGCCATGCCTGAACGATCGGTTTGCTTCTGCTTGGCACCTCAGCTGTTGTCAGAGCGTCGAAGTGGTGCGAGAGCGGAATGGAGGAGTGCGAAGGGAAGGAATCATGGTTTCCTCAGCCTGTGAGACATAGAGTGTGAAGGGATCAAATCAATAAGGCCCCAAGGGTATTCTCAACCTGTGAAATGCAACCATCTCTTTTTTAATTGCTGCTATTAACGGAACGTTTCTCAACACCTCTTTGTGGACTGTTCATGGACTGTTGGTTGAAACCTGCCATGAATGCCCATGACTCACGATGTGACACAAGATAACACAAGGTTTTTGTGTATTGTTTAGATCCATTGCTGATATGATGCAACATACCTTGGACACTGTGTTGTAAACCCCTTTGCGCAGGAGAGTGGAGGACAAATTCGATGCAAAATCACTGGACGCAGAAAGCATCAGCATCCATATGGCTGTTGCACCAGCTGCCAAAAAGGTCAGGCTTTGCTTCCCAGGATGGCTGGTATTCTCGAGTGGTTGTCGGGAGAGCAACGTTTGGGCTGAGTCGCACCTGGTGATGGAAAGGATGGGGTACTCAGAAAACGTGTTCATCATAAAATCGTGTAGTAACATATGACATGGAGTCCCCAACTTGATTGAAATACAGTTTCCCGATAGCTTGAGGAACATGCGAACCCAATTTAGAATTTAGACGCTCATGGAACGCGATTGGTGCCAACAGGACGACGCGTCGGCAGTTGGCTTGGACACCAGAATCGCAGTATGTGGTACCATCTGAGGAGTCGACGTTGCATGCATCAGAAGGCGTAAGGCCTGGCATTGTCAAAACTGTTCCAAACTAATCAATACTTCTTCACCTTGTAGATTTGCATGAAAATAGAACAGTTCCAACTGACAAAACATGAACCCTGCCGGGACCCAAACATCAAACATTTTCACACTGCAGGTCAAGGTGTAATGCCAAAACCAGCCACTTGTTGGTTTTTTTTGTGCTCATGACTCCGATCAGGAGTTTGTCAGACGTCCAGGAAACAGCCCAACTGCTCAGTGGAGAGGAACTGCCCGAAGTGGTCATCTCATCATTGCTCAACAACTCGAAAACCGGAAGCTTGGTTGGAATCGTGAACCTGACCCCATATGACGCGCACTTGGAGATGTCCCTTTTGAAGCGGAAGTCCAACAATCCAGAGCACCAGTTCCGAAGCCTGTCTTTGAGCACAGACCACGTTGTCAGCCAGTACACAGAGAGAGCGTGTGCCATGTTGCTATTCGAGGACTGCTAAACTAAGAGACCAAACTAAAAGGTGAAGCGTTGCAGGGACACCAATGCTGTGTCGGAAATTCCTTTTCACGGGGACGACTGCGATGACCTATACGACCACTCACCCTACAGGATTGGAAACATGGCGGATCCTTGATGGGCAACGTTCGAAAATATGACCCAGTTCCACCGCCCAGCGAGTCTCTCAACACCTCGGAGTTTCCTCTGAAGCTGGCCAAGCTGACCGTCAACCCCGCCCTGAAGGGCGTTAAGAAGTACCGAATTGAGCTAGCAAATGAAGTCAGGGCCCGGTATCTTGACCATCCAGTTTACGGAGGTGACTGGCGATCTCTCATTTTGGACTTCGACCGAAAGTGTCTTGGTTTGACAAAAACCATAGAGCCAAGGTCTTTCAACATCACTCGGAAGATCTTGGAAGCCTTGTCCAGTCCAAGGTGTTTGTATTCATAGGTTCTTGTGGTTTAAAGCAAGTATCTTAGCATCAGTGAAAGCATCTTCAACATACATTGGCGAAACAAGTTCAATCGACTATTTTGCACAGGTTTTGCAGCGAGGGCGAACGTCCTACGGACAAGGCGATTGTGCCTGCAGAGGTTGAGGAGGATCCAGTTCCACCGGCTTTCACCTCGGAGCCAAGCACGCTGGATCAGCTTCAAGAAGCTTACTTGGTGGAAAACAAAGTGCCAGGGCGATCGCCTGGAACAGTGTTGATGTTGACTTCCGCACAACGACGAGATGGATCCAAGGTGGAAATGCATTCTACCCAATCGTTCAAGTTGTGGATGGTTTCTTGGTCGAATGAGCAAAGTCATGCAGGGGTTTTACAGACTAATTAATATCAGTTGGACTAACTGGGGTCAATCACAGCGTGTTCTCTTGCACCGCACATGACTCGTCTCTGCTAAGGTTGCCCACCAAGATGTGGATATCAGCCACGAAGAGTTCCAGTTGGCCCATGGCAAATCCACCTGGCTCAAGGCTGAGCGTGTCCAGAAGATGATTCGAGAGAACTCCGGAGGAGGCTGCCGCAGTCGTGCTGCCTGCTTCTTATATTTGCTACTATACTTGCTACTATTTAGAGCCGTTGAATTAAGTGTGACATATAAATATAGTATATTATATGACCAGCGCTCAAAGTTCCATTGGACCATTGATTCCTGATATTGTATAAATGTGACCACGCCTATCCATCAGTGTTTCTGGTTCAAAACGGTGTCAACGAGTTTGGTGTCCAATCATGGCAGAGCCATGTATGAGTCTAGAATCTATCTTGGCGAAGCATGGACTCAAGCAGGACAGGGGTTGCTACTTTATGTTGATCATCCAACATCACTTCAGACGACCCTCACACACATGCCATCCATTTGCCTGAGAAACCCTAGGACTTGGAGGGAGTGCTCCTAAACAGTCCTGGAGCGATTGAAACCCCACGCGATCAGATTGCGTGGATCTCAGAATTCCCTTTTCTTAATTAAATGACATCCCGGACTTGAAGACATCATTTCACTGGTTAGGTTCTTGGTGGTTGATGTCTCTTGAGGTTCCCAATCGCTCGCCGACAAGCCATGCTGCTGGGTCAACGGAAAAAACCAAACCTGAGGCCTTGCCCCTTCGCACATCAACATCCACAGGAAAGAGCACTCAACAAACGATGAATGTGGATCAGCAATTTGATTTGAAACAACAAGTCAGTGTTGCCATGAAACACTTGTCCGAAGAAAAGAAGGGTTCAAAGCAACATGCCTCAGCTGCTGCCAAGGCCGTCAAAGCAAGCTTAGCACATGAACCCAACCCAAAAGCAAAAGCCAAAGCTCGAGGCAAGAAAAAGGTTGAGAAGGAGGAAGGGGACAACACACCACCCGAGGATCCAGAGGAGCAGGAGGAGCAGGAGCAGGACACCCGTGCGCAAGCGAAAGCAAAGTCGGCGCCCAAAGCACGAGCAAAAGGGAAAGCAAAGGCACACCCAGCAAAAGCAAAAGCAAAAGCAAAAGCACGATCGTCAAAGAAACCCTCAAAGAAGGCCTGGCTTCATGTGAAGCATCTTGTATAATTTTGTAAAAATTGCCACTTGAAGTTGGTTCAACTGTCAACTACCTGTCTCCCTGAGTCTGCAGCTTCCCGGCCTCGCACAGATGAAGAGGAGGCAATGGCCTCAGCGTTCAAACTATGCCCTTTCAATACTTGACTTGCCCCTTTCGACAACAACTGACTATTGATACTCAACAAGTGATGGGATCTAATGACATGTTTTCGGGTTGGTGGGAGAATCATGCCTAGGACAATGTGCTGGATTCTGAAGAGGAGTTTTCCGAAGACTCGCCAGCAGATTCTGATCGAACCAGACGTTTGGGCGACTGGGACGAGGAAGAGCCCAAGAAGAAGAAGGTCAAAGTGGAAGACACCAAGACTGTGAAGCCCAAGGAAGAGGAAAAGCCTGAGCAGAATCTCAAGCAGATGTACTGGGACTTTGTCCATGAAGAGCAAAAACGCCTCAAGAAGGCTCACCCGGACATGTCTGGCAAGGATATCTTGAAGAGCGCTCGTGGGGCGTACACCAGCTGCATTCAATGTAACAGGTCTGTGCTAAACACGTGACATGTGTTTTTAGTTTATAGTCACAACAAGGTGTGGTGATCTCATGTGGTTTCACTTGAGGTGGAAATCTCACCCAGCTCGGACTAGTGTGATGGAGCACCTGTCCAAATCTGAGTTAAGCCGAAGGCGCATGACACCGAGAGAGGCAAAGAAATGAAATTCTTTCTTTTGCCCTAGACTGATTGTTCTCAATCAAGCGATGCCCACTTGCAATTCATTAGATGGGTCTCTTATTTTAAGAGACTTGGGGTGAAGTGGGGCTTGATCTTGCGATAGATGTCTGTCTGGTGTGCTACGGCTACATAGGACCAAGGTGGCCTAGCACTGAGAGCTTTGCAAAAGGGAAAAGGAACGCTTTATGGCTTTATGTTCAACAAGTCGATTGAACTGTGCTTGGTGATCAGCATCAACTTCTATTTATCAGTTTCTGGATGAGTCTGGTAAATAACCTGTGTTTCAACAAGCTGGTAGTTTTGTCTGGAGGTGATCCATTCCAATACGTGATTCCTGCCAAGTGGAGCAACGATATGTCCAAGGTTGTCTTGGAGATACAGAGTGAAACCTCCAAACAATGTACGGACTCGTCTCCGTGCTCGCTCAGAGACCTGATCCGTGAGCTGGAAGAGGAAGGCATCGTGGACGTGAAGCTCCATGGTCATTCCTGCGAACGACCGTCTGATGTGGATTCGTCTTCAGGCTTGCTAGTGTGGGGGTTCTCGTCGTCTCCAACTGGGCCAATCATAACCAAACCACACTTGAGTGAAATGTTTTACTCAGACTGCATCAAACTTGTTGTCCACTTTGTTTGCCTTGTAGGACAAGATTTCTTTTGCATCAAGCCTTCTTCCACCACCAGCGCTGGGATGTTCGCCTATACCCCTGGGATGGACAACCTGAAGTTCACTTCACTGGCAAGTTTCTTCCCGAAGGAGGTGGGGACTAGGGAATGTTTATACCACAGTTCATTAAGTTTGCTTCCAACACATTTCCAGGTGATGGACTTGAGCCCAATGCTCGCCCGCTACTGGAGGGTGGCATACATAAAGGCAGACAAGGCCACAGAGTCAATGCTTCGTTTATCACTTAAGCGTATCATTCAAACCAATCGGTCCGACGACCCTTCTCGCCTTCAGGAGCTCAAGCCGAGCGGCTCGACCGCATGTGGCAACGATTGGCAAGTGAAAGAAACAAACACTCGTGATCAATCTAAACTTTTAGATTCTAAACTGTGATTCTTTTTGAGAAGCCTCCTAGTGGCAAACCGTCCCAGGAAAACCGCTATACTTCCTCAGATCCCCTTTGCAGATGAAGTCTGGTGATGCAGTGAGGTTAGTGTGACGGATTTTGATGGCCTTTAGAGGCAAGTTCATCTTATTTCATACTCAAGCAAATACAGCTTGGTGGGGGCTTCTTCAATGAAGCTTTGGTGAGAAATTTGGTTGAATGAAGCTTTGGTGAGAAGTAAATACAGCGAGGTTAAAGGTTTCAATTCGTACTGCAACAAATGTCATTCATGTGTGAAGCTGTGGATTCTAGAATCCTAGAGACTGAAGAAGTTGCGGTGAGAACAAAGCTCATTCACATGTCAATGTGAAGCTGTGGAGCTGAAGCACGTGATGACCTGACCACGTGTGTGTGTGTGTGTGCGCGGCTTGCTCACAAAAAGAATGCCTGGAGAATGCGACGAATGACGGTCCGTGTGTGTGTGTGTGTGGTTACTCCCCTAAAACCTTTACTCTCACAGGCTTCAATGTTCAGTGGAATGGCATGCACGTCTTTTCAGAGGGACGTGGTTTTAAGCAGGGTATAGTCACATGAAGAGCCCTCAATTAAAAGGAAAAGAACCTCAATTGCAATGAAACTTACTTAACCGCAAAAACACAAACAAAGGCCCCGTTGCAATTCCACTATTTTCCACTTATTGCCCGAGCCACCTCCGGTGTAACATGGTACCTATTCCAAGCTAAACAAACAGAGTGGCTGCAAACACTGATGCTGCCCGCACGCCGGGGATGGTTCATTGTACTATTGGAAGATTGACCCGCGAGGGGCTTCTGCTGCAAGAAAACATTAGGGCCTCTTGGAGATGGTTGGTTATGTTTGGCTTCCACGCGTGAAAAAAACATTGATGGACATGTACTCAAGCTACGGGTCATGTTAGTCATGCTTGGTGGCTCAGGGAGTGCACTTCTGCAGTTGTTGGCCTCCATCTGCACCTAACTAGGCAAAGAACCGTGCCTGGCATTGTCCCCTATGATCCGCTATGTTGTGGCTTCTTGGATCTATTTTGGCGTAATATGGGTAATGCGTAATCGATTCAACATGATTCAACCTTCTGATTTCCAGTGCCAACAACTGTAAGGCCATATGAGCACTGTGATTCAGAGTCCTGAACATCACACGGTCATAGGAACAAAGGGCCATCGTTGAAAAATAGACTTCATGCCACTTCGGCGAAAATGACATGCTTCAACAGGGCTGCGTGCTGTGGATGAGAAAGCCATCCGCTTCGAACCAAAAAAGCCGTTTTGGCAAAGAAGACAAACACCCGGAGAGACCTCACCAACCTGACTGGTGGTCCACACGCGTCCCCGTAAAGGTCGGTTATATATCTGTGTGTGACGGTTTTCATCCTTTTTCTCCCTGCGAAGGGAGGCCCATCCCCAGAGTTCACCCAGCTGGCGCACCTTGCAGGGAAGGTACAATTCGCGGGCCTTGGTGGCCACCTGCCCGGTGGTGCTGGCAGGAGCGTTTTTCGACCGTCACGGCAACGGGTTTGACCCACAGATTCGGGGTTCATCTCGGAGTTTCACCACCGGTGCATGCCATCCATTTGGGTGCGAGGTCTTGTGCATGACTTTTGGAGTGCAGGGAAAGATCAGCCTGGCGTGCCACTCCCAGAATTTCAGCGAGTGTGGTCTTCGTCTCTTCGATTCCTTCAAGTTCACAAGAGACTTGCCACACTCGAGAAACTCGATGGTTGTGTTGTGTTGATGAGTTTGATGGTTGATGGTTGTGTTGAAGGGAATCGAAGAGTGTGGGAAGTGTTTGATGGTTGTGTTGATGAGTTTCGCCCCCCTCCCTGGTCCAACATCCTTAGACATGCTATCCTATGTGGCCCATGCAACGCGGTCTTGGGCCAAATACCAGTCATACCAGTGGCAGTCCGACTCTCAGTCCTTGACTGGCCAGCATTAGGCCAACAGAGTTCCTTTTTGAGACTCCTAAAGGAGCCTGGTGGCCTTGTGAAGGCATCTTCATATCAGCCCCCCTTTGTAAGATCTCTGTCGCCCAGGTGTGTAGGCGGCTTTTCGACCAACCACGAGCCCGCACCCGTGCGGGCCCGTGTAAACCGCTCTCCAGCTCCTCAGAAAACAATTTGCTTCACACCTTAGAGCGTCGATCTCGCCCCGCCCGCCTTAGTCACTGCCTGTGACAAGGCCTCCGTCACATCGCCCTTCCAGCTGCCCTGCTCGTCGATATCTTGGATCACCTTGGCGCCGGCGCTTCCGCCGGGTTTCGCTCGATATCCAGCAGAGTGACCAATGAAACATGGCGACGACCTGGGGGGGGGATCTTCTCAAGCTGAAAAACAAGGCCTCCCATGCCTTCGACCAATCTGATTGGTGTGGGGCGGATCCCCTAGCCAACCGCCGGGTCCTGCAGGTTGTCCTCTAGATTACCCCCTTGGCCCCCCTGGCCTGCCACGGTAAGGCTCATGATCCTAGCGATTTAGCAACGTTCCACTGAATTACAGGAACGCCAACTGTTTACACGCACTAAGAATCACCAAGAACCGTATCTATCCTCTCACCACTTTGACAACCTTCTCGTCCCGTCTCGGTACCCTCCGAACACTGCGCATTCTCGGCACCTTGAGCGCATCGGCAAGCTCTTGCACCTTCTGTGGCGTCAGCGCATTGGGAGTTCCCGAGGAGTTCAGCAGCTGTACTTGCCACCTCTGTCGAGGGATCGGCGCTGGAAGCGGTATCAAGCGGTCGCTTCAGCGGTCGCGAGTGGGTAAGAGCTGCTTGTGGCGAAAGCCAAACCCAGCGAGTGAAAGCCTTTCAAGGCGTGATTCCTTTCCCGCTGTTGATCCAACCGCTCAGAAGAAAGGGCAACACCTCAAGTGCCATGCACACCAGGAGCATCATTGGATTTGTTGAAGGTTGGCATCGTTCACACCTGCGCCTAGTAGGCCTAGCCGCCTAGCCATCCTAAAACTACCACCCCCCCCCAAGGTTCAGGAGACGGAGCGGATGTTCAACAGCTGAGAGGCTGACACCGAGGAACGTTCCTGACGGGCTAGTTAATATCTGATGGGCCTGTTCCAATGTGATGCTACACCCTCTACATTTAATAATCTTCTACACTCCCCAAAACAATCAAGGTCAGCAAACCATGTTTCCCTACAAACAGGTGGTTGTCCACTTCCATGTGAATGACTCGGATAGCATTCTCAGACCTCTCTGGTCCTATGTGAAAAGCTGTGCCATGCATCTCTGTACCATGGGCAGCCGTGGACAAAGAACTCAGAGACAAGTGGCTGGACAAAGTCCTCGAAGTCAATCATCATGTCCTTTGCAAAGCTCAAGTCAAGCGAGGTCATTCGATTGATTCGATGTCTCTGAGATGAAAGCAATTGCAAGTGCTACCGAAGTCTATAAATCCTGCTAAGAAGTTTTGAATCACAATCTGCTGATTAAACACCCTGTGTATTCATCCTTTCTACAGTAGTATGTATGAAGGTGCTGGTTTGTGCTTGTCTTTTCCCTTCAACCCCCTCGCCCCTCACCCCACCCTATCTTACCGGCACCGCAGCGCGACCAAGGGTCTCTTTGGGCGTCCAAAGCTTCATACTCATCCTCTGCAGCTCTCACCCAAATATCCATCTTCTCTTGTGCAGGCACCGGCGTGTGCCTCGCAAAACGCCGAAGTGAAACGCACTTCAAAGGCGGTTCGCACTTAGTATACAAGTAGTTGTAGCAGTCAAGGTCTGAGGCTAACTGCGAATTCAACATTTGGGTGCTCGTTCATGAAGTTCCTCCAGACTTGCAGCTGCATGGCTGTTCATCCTGAACGCTTAGTCTCATAAGAGGATCTTCCTCCAATCTGCAACTCAATTCACTGCAGAAGCGAGACTACATTCTTTCCTCTTTTCACGCCTGAAGTCCCAAAACGACAACATCCTGTTTGCACCGCGCATGGTGAGACAACACCCACGTTACGTGCGTCATGTGCAGGTTCCTTTCTGCACAAAGGTCGTCTTCCTGGTGCTGAAACCAACTGCCATGGCACTTCAACGAGTTGGCAATGACCCGATAGGTGCGCAGGAACCTGGGCGGGGTTGCAACATGTTGCAACAAGAAACAAAGAAAACGATTTGTGGGTGTCCTTCTGACTGCTGAGTGGGGAGGAGACCCCACAGTTGGAAAGCAAAAGCCGACCATCCATCCGGTTTGGAGACCGACCGGCAGGCAGGTCTCCAAGGTGACTCCTCGGAGGCCTGCCAACGTCAAAACACGTCCGAATCATTTAGACAATTTTACACCTAAGCAGTTCCACTTGCAAGTTCTAATAAGTTCCCTTGTCCCCTAAGCAGTTCCATTTTACTCCTAAGTGGGTGTTCTCCAGTTAGCAAGTGGGTGTTACAAAATTGCTGAGTCACAAGGTCAAACATGTGTGATTGACACATACCAAGTGTGATTTCCTTAGCTTTCGAGTTGCGGTACGTCCCGCCCCCCCGAGTCAAGAAGCTGGGCATCAACGCCACATATAGTGGCACAATAATCACTACTGGTGGGGTGGCTTCACTGCTAGTGACCTATAGCTTTCTACAGAAACATAGTGAAGTGCTTAATTGGTCACGTGTGCAGTGACGTCGTCGGTCCTTGCTGGCGGTGGTAGGGTGACAAAGTAGCTGCCATTGTCAGGTCGACATTTCCACTGCTGGATAGTAGAAGGATGTAGAAGGTGTGTTATTGATCGTTGGTGGGAGGATCTCTCAAGTTGCACGTGATGCGTTGAGCTAACTAGCTGCCGTGAAGACCTTGAAACAATGGGAAACCTATGGAAGACTGAGTGGTTCAATGTGGTTCGGTAATTTCCCCATTGGCTCGTGCAATCCACTCCGGTGTGAAACAGTAACTAGGATTAAGATGGATTACGCAGACTATAGTAGACCCCGTCGCACACTGGTTGGGACATCACCACATCCCGCAGCCACCCTTTCCACTGATTCCACTAGCGCGAGGTATTCGGATTCAGTAGTTCCATGGACCATCGAAGGGCAGTCACTGTCCGTGAAAGGTAGCCGCCACCACCACCACCACTGCAACTTCTACAATCCAAACCCTTTGTGGGCTTCGGTCTACGGCTCCAGCCCGCTTTTCTCCAAACAATGCAGCCCGCGGATTTCTCTGTCTCTTTGCAGCAGAAGCTCATTGACTGTTCGCCATTCTTCGCCTGGGAGCCAAGGATCTGTCTCCGGTGCGTCTGCTAGTTGGAACTCGTACCCACCGGTTTGTCGCTGCAGTCCGCCGGTGCACTTGGAAATGGCGCGCCTGTCAACCCGCAGCTCATGTGCGGCACTTGTCAATGAGTGATACCACCTCCACTCATCATCTGTTCCTCGAAGCCGGCTCCAAACAGGCTTTGCAGTGGTCCCACGCCCAAGTGTGGATTCTGCAAAAAAATGAGCAAGATTTTCTGCCTGAGAGACCCACTCCAGATTGTCAGCTGCATTGTTTCCTTTGTTGAGGTCTTTGTGGTTCACGTATGTTCTCTGATCAGAAGGCGGTGGTCCAATAAATGCAACAGCCACAAGGCGATGAACAAACGTATTACAGTCGAGAGCATTGATGCGTATTCCTGTCGTGTAGTATCCTTGTCGAGTCAAGTGCCCCCAGCTTGTCAACCCAGTCCGCGATGTTATGCGGCCAAGAGAGCTCACCATTCTTCCTGACACTTGTGCACCTGACAGTGGATGAAGCATTGGCCTCCATTCTTCTCCTGGCCACGCATGCTGAAAAACGTCTTCTTGGCACTTGAACTCGTAGCCTTTTGCTCCAGACTGGCTGCGGCTGCATCTTGACACAGTTTGCTTACTTATGTTAAGCTCCTGAGCTGCTGCTGTGACAGATGGGCTTGTTGTCCAGCTTGTCGACCCAAGAAGCCTCCATAGCACAGGCTTCGACTGTGCTGGCCCGTTGCGGCGCCTAGAAGGATTGGAGTAAGAGTGCCGCACGTTTTCACTGGGTGTCACGTACTCCAGGTTGTCTAAGTGGTTGTTGGCTTGGTCACCATCCAGGTGATTGACTTGCCAGGCTCTCTCAGTTTTGGGAAGTCCATGAAAGGTGATCTTGACCACTCGATGAACCTTCCACATCTGTCCGCGAATGCGAGCGGTATGGTACCCGCTAGGATGGAGAGACCCCAGGGAAATGACTCCTCTAGTGTTGCAAATTCTGCCATGCGAGCTGACCAGCCAACACCCTCTGGGATGTTGAAGTGGCTCAGTGGTGAAGCATCGTAGCACAGTTGCCACAGCGCGGCACGCCCCATGCGATGCTTGCCGTGTTGTCAGCATTGGAAGTGTGTCGTGACAAATGCCAAATTGAGGACTTCGTGCCTACAACGCACCGCAAGCAACACAACACACCAAGGTTGAATAGTCCCCCAGTCTTGAAAACAATTGTGAAGATTGAGCAGTTGGCATGCCTGATGCTCAAGCTGTACTTCGTATCAACCCGAATTTGCTGAGGATTATAATGTTATTCTGCTTTTGATGCTTCAGGCTCGCAGATCTTCTCCGAGCCGCACAGTGAACCTGCACTGAGTACCAAACACCGATAAACCTGACAAAGCTCTCATGATAGACACTCAAAGCTGTTTGCAGAATTCCTGGTTGAATGAATTAGATTAAACGTTATGTATAATCAGCTTGGATCCTATGGTCCTATGGGACCTTGTGAGGCTACAATTGCTCTGAAGAGTCATATCTACAATTTAAATCAATTTAATGACAATTTACCAGAGAGAACCGAGCACTTTGCATGGTCAAACTCCGAAGATTTGTCGGAAAACACGGCCCAGGCTTTGTCCGATTTGGCGACACCGACCGAAACCAGTGTCCCAAGTTTGGAACGGGCAAGGGGCAGCAAGAGATCCAACACAAAACACCATACATAGGCCCTGGAATTTCAAAGACCATGTTTAAAATGGTTGATCTGGTTTGCAGTTGGTGAAACAATGGTTGTTCGGTAACGGTAAAGGCTATTCAAACAATGGTGGTTCGACTTCTAGGGTAAAAACATAGGATGGCATAGGGCTAAAATCCTTGTGGTCCAATGTCCCAAGCTCCTTAAAGGGACATGCTCATGGTATAAATCAGTGCATAGACTGTTCCAAACATCCCATGAACACCAAGGACAAACCTCCACGAACCGGTCCGGTCGGCCCTTCTCATCTCCATCCGCTCGGTCCGGTCCACAGACCGGTCGACCCTCCGTCCGAGGCGCTGGTCCTTGGAGATGCCCGTGCCCTCCGGGTCGAAGCAGTCGTACAAGGGCTTCAGGCTGTCCTGGGTGCCGAGCGCCCACGGCTCGCCGCAGATGGCGCCGACTTCAGCGAAGGCGGCCGAGCGAACGCGAGGTCGGGGGAGGGAAAGCCTCAGGCTCCTTCCATCGGAAAGTCAGGTGACGTCAATGGCAGGGGGTGAGGTGGTCGGAGATGGAGCTAAGCAGAATGGACCCACTGGGTGGTTTTGGGGTTGCACACCACTTTTTTTCCAGTGTTCGGTCCAAATATGTTTGGTTGTCCATGGTGCAAGCCTACCAAAATCAATGTGCAATGGGTCCCATGCAGACCTGTCAAAATCAATGGACTCCATGTTGCTGGGCCTTGCATGCGGTCATGTGAGTCGTGTGTGTGGGGAGGACGTTGGGAATAAAGCGTTTCCCTGGTGCCGAAGCTGATCAGCCATGGCACTGCAAGGTCATACGTCTGCAGCCAGCCATCAGTCCTTGGTGCCCATGGCCGACATGGTCCTTGCAAGACACGTTTCCTCTACCAAATAACCCATGTATATATATATATACTATAGTGATGACTATTATGGTGTTTTTGCTAGGCATCAATTGTGGTAAAAAACACGTCATGCGGCGTTTCTTTTTTGATCATCTTTCATCCGCAGGTTTGTTGGATGAATAGAGTTCTCAGCTGCTCCAACATTGCCACCCCACGCAGTTCACTGCAGGACGTAGGTTGAAGTTGCTTGGGCTCTTGTGCCCAACGCTGAGGAGAACAGGTTACTCCCCCGACAAACGATCCCATGGAATTTGAGAAGAAAGATCCGTAGAAGACCCTTTTCCTCTGAATTCAGTGGTTTTGGGGTTCCAAGTTAATCTGCAGGGAGGTATAGTCAAGTTTTCTCTGTCAACTCAGTAGCCCAAACCTGTGGTAAAGGGAACCGTCAAGCCAAAAAAAATAACTCACACCTCGACATCTGGCGGATCCTCTCTCTGACCCATCTGTGGTGCACTGATATCAAATACCCGAAGGTGCGCCTGTTGGATCTGTGTCGCCCACCGTGCCCAGCCGCCCCACGGTGATCGTGGCGTTCACATTGGTGAGCCTCAGCCGCGTGGCCGTGGCAAAAGGGAAGAACCGATCTATACCAGGGCCCCTGGCTTGGGGTGGTTAATGGACTAAGGGGCTATTGTTAGTCACCCCTTAGGGGGCCCTGGTATATATATATATTGTATAATGGTATTGGGATATTGGATTGTAAAGAACCTACAGAACAAAAGCAGCCCTACAGCCCATCCCATACGTACCAGTGCAGGGTCCTATAAGTGTATATTATATATGACTCCATACTGATACACCAATCAAAGTTGTCTCATTATCACAATATGTCGATGGGATTAGATTTGGAACATATGATTAGACTCTTTTCAACTCCACGCGCTCAGTCGAACTGTGTCGAAAAAACACAGAAAGCCGAGATTGACTGAGGGGGCCTCCAAAACAACCTGCTTGAGTGAGGCTTTTGGAATCGGACGGAACCAAGTTATATAACCATGTGGTTCAGCAGAAATCTCCAGAAAAGGTGAACTTCCTCAGCATATCCTTATAGTATTTGTTTTTCTATATGGACCATTCAGCGGTTCCAAAACAATGACCCAGGAGCTAGAATCAGCTAGAACCACCAGGTCCTTACTGTCTTTGCTAGAATTTCCCGGAATACGAAGCCATGAGCGGTCTGGACTGGTCAAAAAATGCTAACCAGGCAAATTGGCTCAACATGGTCAAAAGATTTCAAGAGGAATTTGCACCATACCAGGAAACTAATTTTTACATACATGTTATATATTTGCTTTTTGATTCCATTTCCCAAGTATGCACAGTACGGAGTCATTGAACAAATCGAAACAACAAGGGGCCTGCACATTTCTGCGCGGAAGTTGCGCCCAACCATATATTATCAGGGAACACTTCTTTGTTGAGAACTCTTTCGAACAATTTTACAGGTGAGTGATGGTGAGTCCATGTGTTTTCCCCCACATTACAGCCTCAGCCCCCCCCCCCAGTCGGTGCACCATTCGCCAAACTCCAGCACATCGACCAGGCCATCACCTTTCGTATCCTTGGGCAATGATCAGAACGGTGGAGGACATGAGAATGCGAAAGGGGATTGAGATCACAGCGGCAAGGTGGGGAGACGTCTAAACCGTATGGCGAGAGCATTCGAAGAACTTCACTTAACTCTTCACTGGCACTAGCTGGAATCATCATGAAGTTGAAAACCATCGATTTGATGTGATCCTATTTGTAAAGGAAAATGGTTATCCAAGGGGCCATGTCCACTCCCACAATAATTCCGGACTATGGACATGTAATTCCGGGGAGTGCAATCTTCGACCTGAATCTCATCGTCCAATCCACCCCTGTACCAGAAAATCCAGCTTTTCCAACGTCAAAGCTTTTAAGCCAATCCAATCCAATCCAGGCGATTGAAACTCGAGTGTCCATCCTTGTAGAAGGTCATGCATTTTAAGGAGATCGAAGACATGCATTTTTAGGCTTTGACTTCCCTGTCATCATGACAATCCAAGAGAGGTGAATTGACCTTATAGTATAGCACCCTACTGAGGTACCAGTCTATAGGGTTCTTCAACCTCTGTTGGTCTTTTGTCTTCTTTGGTCTTCAGCGTCGAACATGCTCTTTGCCTTCTTACCGCCTCTATCCGCCTCCCATCGCTAGCTCCACCGGTAGCCGAGGATCCACCTCTTGGTAGAGCAACGCGGATTGACGTGTATCCCAGGCCATGGTCGCAGTGAGATGTTGGGTGATGACTTCAAACTCCTGGTGGTCGATCTTCCTGGTGGCTTTTTCCCAAACACGAGGACGTCTTTTTCGAGAATTCACGGCTTCGTCTCAACGAAACACTCGTGGACACATCCATCTCATTCTGCCCTTCGATTTAGTGCGAGCCTGTATATTCAGCTCTCCAGGGCTTGTGGTTCAATGTCAACGGATCTGCGGCCACCGTTTCAAACGTGTTTGGAGTTAGCCAGCAGCAGGTTTCAACCTAACCTGTGTTTGTTGAGTATTGTCTGTCCTAATTGTCACTATGATTTGTATATATATATATATATATCAAGCTGCGATTCACTTGAAACCATCAACATCGACGACAATTGATTCTTGATGCGTTTTTCTCGGTACCACAGGCCAGCTCCTGTGGAACCAGCTAAGTCGTGCTCAACTCGTCGACCAGCTCCGTCGCCCCATCGACCTCAGCTCTCACCGAGTATCCCATTGCCGTTGAGGTCAAAGGCTTCGAACCAGTTGGTGATGATGCGCGACCTCGGTTTGAGGCGGTTTTGGTCCGGTTGGGCTCCGGTTTGAGCTCCAATTCCCATGTGGATCCATGTGGAGGGTGGTGTAGACCCTTCCCCTATGAAATTAGTCAACTGGGGTAGTCAGTCATAGGTTTGGAAGTCCAGTAGGCGATAGCAGGCGTAGGGGGGGCATAGAAGTAGTAGGACTTTGTCCACCGATCATATCCATGGAGCATGATGGATTGTCAATTCCCCATTGTCCACTACGTGCAGTGGGCGTACAAAAAATGACGCCCAGTCCACCCACGATACAGTAAATGCGTGATTGATCAATCTCACGACAAAGTCTGTGCTGGTACGACTTCTCGTTTTGTGCGTGTCGA
>CAXAMN010016291.1:3632-51573 GCA_963970005.1 Durusdinium trenchii | reverse complement strand
AAAAAAGTATGTGCCATCTACTTCTTGCAACTACTGTCTATATCTTCCACAAGAAGGCTGAATGACACTTTCTTCATGCCTTCCTTCGCCCAGGATGCAACTGTCATCTATCCGCCGATGCTTCAATCACGGACGCCCAAACATCATCAAACTACAACGCCATGAACTGTTGAAAGATGTCGAAAGAATGTGACAGGTACACCTGGGCAGTTTCACAAGCATGCCTCTCCTTCGGTACTTGAATATACTTGTCCAAGATCATCCGACCATCCAATATCCAAAACAGTTTGCTCCTTATGACCATGGGGAGCGACTGCATCGACAAACGGAGTCCTTCTTGGTATACTTGGTGAAGCCAAACTTGTTCGAGACGTGCACCTTCCTCGGTTTTGAACACAAACAAGAGATGAAGATCGTGACACGGGACATGGGATGACAAGCAGGGTCGAAGTGCCTCCATCAGCAGTACAGTAGGATGTGTTGATTTGGAGAGTCATCCTGCACCCTGCAGATCTGGGAAGAACTTGCCCTTCTCACTTGGCTGGCCAACCTACCCAGGACTCTTTCCCTTCTGTCTCCAACCACTACCACTGTCATTAACAATTAACACTCAGTACGGGTGGATTGCCACCAGCTGCCACTCCCCCCCCACCCTCTCAAAGCTCTCAACGCCTCGCAACGTCCGCCCAGTCGCTGCCGTCCGGCGAACTTGGCGCTGGCGCGACGCAGTGCCTCCACGGCAAACTGGATCTTCTCCTCCTGTGGTCCGTGGAAACGCAGGTCCTTACACCCTGGAAGAGGCCCACATGGAACCTGAAAACCACGTCGGGTCGTAGAGGACAATAGTCTTCCAAAGGTCCACTTTCAGATTCCATGTGAATCTTCCCGGATGAGTCATGTAGAATCTGGATCAAAATACCCACCGATGTGGATTGTAGAACCTCTTCTTGGTTAAAATCAAGAGTTTGCACTACCTTCTGCTGTCCTATCAGAATTGGGGGGGGTTGAGTTCACCACTCACAGTGCTCACATCACCATGTGTCATCAAACACCAATCAGCCTGTTCCACCGGCGTCAGCCAATCGCCCGTTCGGGCACCTTGGAACTCCTCTTGGGGCCGTCTTAGGTCACATGGGAACCATGCGCCAGCCATGGAACCAAGTGACCATATGTGTCACATGTGCCACATCACATTGTGCACTTATGGAACTTGCTATAAGCTTAGCTATAAGCTTAGTCATGCATCCTGCCCCCGTTGTTTTCACGACGTCCAGAGTCCAAACAACGTCTCCAATATTGAACCAAATGGTGCAACACATGGTTGATGTTATACGTAACATATAATGTCGTGTATATACAATTTCTTTCAACATCAAACATGCAATAATAATGGCTATTCTATTGATGTACCTTGTTTGTTCCAATCTGACCAAAGCCAAAAACAAACAAAAACCACTGACACTCTTTTTTCTCCCTTCGCTTCCGCTCCCGAGATCTCCAGTCCTTGGTGCGCAGGGAGATCAACACCTGGAGGACGGGTGTTTCGGTGCGGCATCAGCCCAAGCAGCAAAGACAACGAAAACACGCGCAGCTCTATCAGGCCCTGTTACACTATGTTACACTGTGCTGCGCTGTGTGTCCATGATGGTCTTGGCATGACATTTGCAAAAGCTGCAGTGCATATCTCAAAAACACTCAGCGTGTCTTGGCATGACTGGTTGATCCTTTTTCATCCCCCAAAGGCCGTCTTCTCCATCCCCGACGACCACTCACTCCCACACGGCGCCATACACCCGGCGCGCCCCAGCGGCGCGGCGCGGCTCGTCCCTTCGGACCTGTCCGATGTCCACGCGCGCGGCGGTGCCGTAGGGCTTGCCGAAGGCGCCGCGCATGCCGCTCGAGAGGCGGTCCGCACCGGCGCAGGACCTGGGCAGCGAGCGCGTGTGCGGCAAGCGACGGTGACGTCGATCCGGGGCAAGCTTCGGATGTTCCTGGGATAATGGCCTTGAAGGACTTTGCATCCTCATCTTGAGAGACTCTTGGGTTTGGAATGCATCTCCATCAGTTTGTGACTCCAACATGAAAGTGGAGCATGACGGATGTCGGTCACCCCGATCGCCAAGGCGCAAGGTCTTGTTGATACGCAGGACGTTGAAGGGATGAGGGCGGATGCGAATGTGGAAGAAATCCTTGCCAGCATTGGTCACCATGTACCTGAGGGGGCCGGTCGGAGCTTAGCAGGTGCGAAACGGCTTTGCTGGGATGTCAAAACCAGTTGCAGTGAGATTGGTGGGCTCCAGGTGCAGAATTATATACCGGGTCTGAGATCCATTTGTATTGTGACCTGGAATCAACAACCCAACCCTCATCAAGCCTCATAATATTTGCATCACATGATCCAATTGCAAGTAACAAACTTGATGATCAGATGTGGTCTCTTCATCGGTCTCATCACCCTCCGAGCTGCTTGTTCACCGCGATACGGGCCGCCTCAAGTGCCTCCGAGGTCAGCCTCGGAGCCGCTCTCAGTCAAGCACGATGTCTGCTTCGGATTAAAATCCGTGGCTCCTTGATGGATATTGAAATGATTCGTACATGATTCAAGCACTTCTAGTGCGGGCAATTAACGAAGCAATAGGCATGACCTGCTTACTACCAGGTCTGTCTTCCAGTGATAGCGCCATTGCTTAGAATGCAAACTAAACTGGAAGACAAACCTCCTCTTGGGTCAAAGCTCTGGAACCCCCTGATTTGCCGTTCGCGCACTCTCTCTCTCTCTCTACTTCTCTTTCTTTGTGGAACCAAAGCACTGCTGATCCTCATCGCAAACCAAATGCGCTGCCGCTGGGAACTCATCGCAAGGCATCTTCTTCTTTCCTAAGCGGCCAAGGGCCCGGCTCTGCGGCGTTCATTGAAGAAAACCACCGGGAAGTAGTTCGTTCAAACCGCGAAGGGTTCGCACTTGCGTTCCCCACACAGACGAAGCCCTGTGTGCGGAAACAACCCAACATCTCCAACAACCAACCAATTCAATCATTTGATATGGCAACTGAAAGGCCAAAGAACTTGATGATTCATGATGATTCCTTGGATCTGCTCCTGCTCTTGTGCCTCTGTTACTACACATTGGGCTCAGTCACCTGATTTCAATCTGTTCCTTCATGCAACGAAGGTCCCTTGAGATGCCCCTTACGAGTTGCAATGCAAAAACCATTCAAGAAAAAACACAGTTCGTAGCAATTATCATCAACTGATACGATGGAAGCCAAGATTCCTACTCATGATTCCCGGAAATCGCCACACCGTTTGGGCTCTCCGTCGTCCCTCTCTCTCTCCGTCCAGGCGTCCGACATCGAAGATGCGGATCTTGGGGTCCGGCACGCCACGGCAGTAGCGGGTCTTGGGGTAGGGCTTGTTCTTGTTGTAGCGGTAGCACTTCGCAGGTCGTCGACCCATGAGAGGCGGAGCGTTGTTTGGCCCGGCTTCGGTGCGGCTTTAGGCCGGGGCAGATGGGTGGAGCACAGAGAAACTGCGGGGTCCGAGCGCAAGTGAAGTGGCCAAGGGGAGTCACAGCTCCAGGAAGGCCATGGTTCCAGCCTGACTGTGGAAGGTTCGCTCCTAAAACTCCATGTGCCTCACCCGTTTTTTCAACAGTTGGGCCACATCCAAATCTTCCAGTGAGGTTGGTGAGGTTGGTCAATGTATTTCATTATTGTTGCAACAAACTGTCCAGCTCATCCATCTTGTTGCCCTAGATGTGCAACAATGATTCGCTCCAAAAGGGAGCACTGAATTTGAAACCAAAGGACTACACTATTGGACAAACTAACCAGGATCCCAAACACTAACCAGTGAGTGTGGCCAAGTTTCGCCCCATGCATTTCCGCTGCTTCTTCATCTTCAGCAGTTTGCTGGCTGTGTGTTGCACCAAGCGCCGCTGGCAGCTCGCTTTCATCAACGGGTCGATGCCTTATACATTTACCCCCGACTCCGCCGCTCAGGGTGAACCACACCAGTTCCCCTGAAGCAAATTTAGCAATCAGAAATTCTATTCTATATAGATTCCAAGATGAGGAGGAAACAGGGGATATGTATATAATCTATACAATAATAAACATACGTCTGCATTCCACGTTAAATTCTATACTCCTACTTGTCGCGGTCTTTTTAGGGTGTCGAGTTTGAGCCCATTCGTTTCCTAATTAATCTGCTGGATGCGCCCAAATGGTTGCCACCCCAAAGAAGGGGAGCAAAAACACCAGTGGAAAAAACCACTGGATGACGATGTTGCACTGTCCACCTTCACCTTCAACCACGGATTCCAACCAGTGGAACAACCACCACTGTACTGTTCGTGCTTGTTTAAACCGGTCGACTCTGACACACCCATGGACTCCACTTCGGAGCAAAGCACTCTCCCTCAGCGAGCCCCCACTACTCTGCCGGATGCACCGATGCACCGAAGCACCCGATATCACCCGATGCGACCGGCGATTTGGACCCGATGGGCGGTGAGTGAAAGCCTGGGACGACAGGAGTGCACCATGTAGTTCTCATACGTGATTCTCACGTGCGAGTTCTCCTATATCCAGCTTGTGAGGGATCGCCCACCTATCCCAGGGCTGACTGGTGATGACTGGGGTGGCAAGGCCTTTCTTCCATCCATCGCAGGAGCGAAACGACCGCCTCTCCGATGTGATGGAGGGACCTCTCCGTGTCTGCCGAGTTGCTTGGGAGCCTTTTGAAGGCTGACTTCCACTTGGATGCACCAGAAACACTCTCCTCAAACATTGACTCACGATTCGCGCCCACAAATCTGACAATGACAAAGCTGACAAAGGGGGTCACCTGTGAAGCCCTGCAAATCCAACCCTCTGGGGAGCTCGCATGTGTGTTGCACCTGATCAGCTACCAACACAGTCCTGCCCAAGGGAATAGCTTTCCTGTCTGACAGCGAGAAATATAGGGGGCTTAAACCGTTGGTGGGACGAGAGAAATCGAGATTCGGTTGACTTCCTGACCCGACCTGCCCACAAATTGATCCGGCACAATCGTGCACAACAAATCAACAGGGAGAAACCAAAAAAAACATATGCTGATGTCGAGGTGGCAACCCCTAAGCTGCCCTAAGCTGGTGAAAGTGGAACCCATGGAAATGCAACCCTACTTACCCTCCTGAAAAAAAAACATCGAGCCTACAAATTGATGGTTGGAAGCGCTTTGCCTGTTGGTTTTCTGTTGTAAACAAGAAGGTTTTCAGGATCCATGTTTATCTCTGTATTGAGGTCGTAAAGTCGTAAATCGACGAATCCTTCCTTCCACCCTCCAGCTCCTGCCTTGCCTTGGACTCCGATTCCCGTTTCCTCCAAGGCTCAGTCCCGTCGCTGATCTGGTGGCCCACGTCAATGGACGGTGCCTCGGATAGAGGGGGGGCCTGACTCCCAGCACTGGGGCTGGTGAAAGCAAGGCCCAAACGATTCAGGGTGGTTTTGTACATATTGCATTTTATATTATACATTATCTATATAAATATCTACATGACTGGTGGTTTGGGGTGGTGAATGTAGGTCAAATGAAAACAGCCCAGCGATCGTGGGGGATAGGTTATAACACGGATATGTCACATATATTATATGTCTGTGGGCATCAGAAATCTATAGAAATCTCCTGGGGGTGTCCAGCAGAGCAAATCAATGTTACTCCTTGCCGGACAACACCAACAAACCAGTAATTCAGGAATGTATTTTGGATGTTTTAATATGTTTTAATATGTTTCTTCCGCATCGTTCTGCTTTCATGGTAGCCAGTCACTGTCATGTCTTTCTTGTCCCTCACCCATCCATCGCACCAGCCGCCCCTCTCAACAGGATCTATCATGGTCGAAGCACAGAATGGCGCCGGTGGAAGCGATCTTGCTTAGAGATCACCTATGGAAAAAAAAGGCAAACAACAACTCCATCACCAACGGCAGAATGCGAAGCAATTACTTACTATTCATGTCAAAATTGTGTTTACTTACTTCATGTTGCTTCCAAGTCGTTTCTGAGCTGGTCTGAGCTCTAAAATGCCATACTTTGAACAGCTTCCAAACCTCCAGATATCCTCCTTGCATTACAAGCTCAACAAGTAGTTTTTCAACAGCTTCCAATAAGTAAACTACTTGCCATGCAAGAAACAGGCATTTTTAGGCCAAAGCACCACTGCTTCCGGACTCTTGCACCTCTCCTCGAGCTGGGAGCGAGAGCGAGGAGCTCGGAGCAAGCACCAAGCAAAGAACTTCAGAGACTGTTTTTGTAACTTATGATGACTTAGTTGCAGCTTGAACTTCTCTGAGTAGTGACTTAGATGACTTAAGGTTTCTGGTCGTTCGCACCCGGTGGTGTTTTTCCCGACCTGTCACGGGTGCCACACCCGTACGCCGTACTGCATGGATCCGGAGGTCCGGTCAAACGGTGTGTGAAGTAAACGGCCTTTCTCCCAAGCAAGTACGTGACCTGTGAAGTAAACAAGTGACCTGTATCCCTAGGGTTGGGAGGAAGGTGGTACGAACGGAATACAGGTGCCAGGAGGCCTGGTTGTGATCTGTGGGTACCCGACAGGGCTCTGAACGCTCCAGATCCCCAGGTTCGGTGGTTAGACCCCCCCTGGCAGCCACCCCAACCACCGAACCTCAGGAGGTGGGCCACGAGCCCTAGGGGTAAGTCACAAGATCCTCCAGACATTGTAACAAAAACATGACATTTTGTCAGCAACCAGATGTAGCAATCCAGTGGCCAACCACGTCCTGGAGTTGTTCACCAACGGCCTTCATCCTTACCAGGGATCATAAGAGTCATATATTACAAACACGAGCCCACCCGGAGTGGACAACATACATCTCATCCCTCCAACAAAAAGACCGTAAAATAAACACGTGTGTTGCAGGTCATGCTGAAGAATCTGTAAAGAGGGTGTTCCATGCTGTTCCTCAATCTTCGTCACACACAAATTTGATCTGCTGAGAGAGAGAGAGAGAGAGAGCCTCTCCCCGGGTCCTCCGACAGAGTTCTGGACCCCCGACCTCCCTGACCTGGCTCACCATCTATTTCCCATCCAAGGCTCCTTCTTCTCTTCCGCCGGGCCGGCGCTGGGCGCCGGGCTGTTGCTGGGCGCCGGGCTGCGTCCCGGCGCCGGGCTCCCCCCCGGCGCCGGGCTCTTGATGACGGGCGCCCCCGGCTGGCTGGGCATCAAGGTGACCCAGCGGGAGTCGGACAGGAGCTCGGAGGCTTCCATCTGAGCAAGCCTCGATCGAACGTCTGCGGACGGCAGGAGGGTGCGGAGGATCTGGAGGGGCTTGGGGGGTGTTCGGTTTGGGGGTGTGATGGTCCGTGGCGTCTGATGAAAACAAGCTGGCAAATAGTCTTGACCTCTTGAGCCTTTGAGGAGCACTATAGAACCAAGAGGTGTCCGGTTCATTCCAGTTCTAGGGCTTGAGCTCCAGTTATGCATCATCTGTCAGAGCAAGCCTGAAAAGCAATTTTCATTCTTAGCAGTGGCTCCAGGATAGAGATTTCCATTACAACACCTCACACTCTTCCCCTCTGAACATGCCCGAGGCTCTCCACAAAATGTTTCTTCTCCATATGATGTTGGTGCAGAATCGCCAAGAACCTGAGAGACCGTGCCAAACCGGACGTTCGACAAACATTCTGAACTTCTGACCCTACGATGCACTCAACATGTCTGAAGATATTCCTCCCCGTTTCTCTGCACGCCTGCAGTCTCAGTGCAAGTCCCGGGCACACCTGCACAACTGTACATCACACGGTGCCCAGTGGGTCTCACACCGACGCTTGCACTCTCATCCGATCCACTTGGACCGCGCCAAGTCCGAGGCCAAGAAGGCGACCCCAAAAACCGTCCTTCGCCTGGGCGACATGTGGGCCGGGTCTGGTGCGCCGTGTCTAGTCTCCCACATCGTCATCACCATAGAGTTGCTCCTCTTCGCTCCCATCGTCCCAGGTGCCTGGCAAGGTGTCTCGGAGACCCCAACGGGCGAGGTGAAGAGGTGCCCCCTGAACGAAATAAGGTGCCCCCTCAAAGAAGGGGTGTTCACATGTGTTCACCTTTTTTTAAAAATTTCATTAAGTGGATGTAAGTGGTTTCGAGGGGCCTGCTCCCCAATATATAAGCGGTGAGACGCTGCCACCTCTGGATGATGGCGGGCGATCGAGAGAACAGCACCAAATTTGCACAGGATATTGGTTATGGACTTCAAAAGCTTTGTTCTTTCCGTTCTTTCATGTTCATTCGATTTCACCTTTCTCACCATCATTGTTGTCCACTTGGGTAACAAGAAAAAAAGCCTGCAACACTAGTCCTGGTACCCATCTTGTCTCGTTTTGAGTCCCCCGCGGCCCCCCTACTAAAGCACCTTTGCCTGGCCTGCGTGGGTGGAGGTCTCTGCCACCACCTCATGCACATCCTCCTTGACCTCAACCTCCTCATCTTCCTCTTCCGGCCGTTGCAGTAGTGCAGAGACCTCTGCGAAAAGTTCTCCCGCAGGTTGACGCACCAAGACGTGGACCTGCTCGTCATAGCCTCTGCTGCACGCACTGCCGCGTATTGAGTGTTGGGTTCGCGGATCTATGGCTGCAAAGCAACTCAAGTCGTCTTCAAAGGGGTGAATGTCCACTTCCGCCTTCTTTTTTTCCCATGGTTGAACCATGTTTGACTTCCCGCTGCCGACCACAAACCTCTTACTTCTTGACATCTCCCCCCATAAACGGGCCACAATTAGAAATAACAAGGGTACTGGGACGCTGTTCTCGAGACATCGCATCCGCAAACATCCGCAAACCACAGCCTGTAGGGATATGAGACAAACTTGTTGCTTAGCATCCAAGTGGTGGATATACTCCGGCGGCATGCTTGGGTCTGTTCGCTACCTGGCTTCTTCGGAGTGGCCCAAGAACGCTCAAACAGCAACACAACATCAAACAACCGGGAGGAACGGGCTTAGGAATGGTAAGAACCCACGGTCTCCGCCAAGTCACGTGTCTCATCGAAGTTCACCAAAATCACTGGTGTCCCACGGCGCAAGGCCTCCGCTGGCAGCTCGTTGGCAGGCGCCACGCGCAAGGTGCTTCCGACCTGATCCGCCCACGCCATGGGGAGGATGGGGATCAGTCTGTTGACCAACTGCATCCAACGGATGGTTCGGAGTCCGAGTCCGTGGATTAGGCACCTACAAACGAGTCGATCCTACTGCACCGGTGGGTCACGGTTGGCGGTGTTTGGCGGATTGTCCCGTATCTCTTGGCCATCAACATGACGCTGCCAGTTTCATTGAAGATGGATTTCTCGAAAATGCTTCTAGCTTTATGACAGCTTCCATCTCGCCCTTTTCGGTGTCTAACAACGCATGGACCGGTTCGGGGGCTTCGTCTCGGCTTCACCGGTGTCCAGGGCACCACGATCAGCAAATCAGCCTCACGGACCGCTGCACGAGCGCTCCTCAGCGAAGCGAGAACATCAGCCGCCATAGGACTGCCGATCAGGCGAGGGGTGGTGCAGGGGGGGGTGTCAATGTAGGGTCAATGCGGCGGCATATATTCCATACATGGAGTGTATGATAGTGTACGGGCACCCTGGAAGTCCAAGACCCTGTTAAGAATGGCTGACCTGGTTTTGTAGCGTCGAGCCGAATCCTTGGTAAAACAATGGTTGTTCCGTTGTAAGGTCATTAAACCAATGTGTTGTTGGAGGCCTAGGGTGTATATATGATAGAAGAGTAAACAAATCCTTAGGAAACAGTGGGAAACATGGCCATCTTCTTCCAATAATATAAGTCTTATCAGGTGCCATTTCCGAAGGGACCAAACGATCCGACCTTCCCAAGGTTCCCGAAGCGCGCCCAAGGCTCTCCACCGCGCCCTCGGGCATCGACTGCTCGAACATCACCTGCAGGGGCACTGGCCAGGAAACGCAGCCCCGAAGGCAAGGACCCCCACATACAATATACACACGGCCACAACTTTTTTGGGGCTGACATTCAACATTCATTTATGTTGTTGAATTTCCAGGTGAGTCTGTGTAAGAATCCTTTGCTGGGCCCTCTCTCTCGATTTTTGAAAACCCCAAATCCACGTCACCGTTTCACTGCGCAACGGCGCCGAGCACTTGGGACACGTGGGCAGCAAGATCGTCGGTTCCACGTCCTCGAAGCGGATCGGTTCGAAGTCGCAAGCGCCATCACCGCAGGGCTGCGGGTTGAGACGGCTGCGTTGGTTAGCGCAAATCACCCGGCGCAGGTGGCCATGCAGTTCGTTCATCTGCAGGGCCAGGGATTGAAGAAAGACATGGACAAGACATGGGGGAGGATGAGTGATGAAGTTTGTGGAGGATGAATTTAGTTGCAGATGTCTGTGCCAACTTCATTCCAAAGGTTGTGAAAGAATGATTTCGAGTTTGTATAGTGCTGTGGCGTCAGTTCCGTCCCTAAGACCTACCATTATACCCATAGACTCCATGTATGCTATATGCCGATCAGTTGGGGTGGTTTGGGGGGTCAATGTAGGCATATATGGCATTCATGGAGTCTATGGGTTACATCGCACAACATGCAAACAAACATAAGAACGCGTTTCGCGGCGGCATGCTTCACTTGCCCAGACTCTAGCAGCACTGTCTTTCAAACAGGAGACATGGGAAAAAGACTTGGGAACACGCTATAAGCTGCTACAGGTGATGTTCTGGGAGGTTGGACGTATTGGTGCAGCATTCCCTGGAGAAACTCTTACATCCATTGGTTGAGGGCGCCTTGCTGTCTGGAACGCCTCCCTTCTGATGCAAGGAGTCAATGTTCTGAGTGATGACCCCATGGAGCTTCCCTTGCTGCTCCAGCATTCCAAAGAATTGATGCGCTGCATTCGGCTCTGCCTTCGACAGTTCCCCCATCAACTTCCGCTCCAACTGCCACCACTCGGCCTGCACCGTGGGATCGCGATTGAAGAGTCCCAGCGTCATACGCGTGGGGTCGAACTCAGCCCACAGCGCTTCACCTTTCTTGTCGGAGCTTCGAAACGGCGTGATGCCTGACTCCACTGAGATGCCAGCACCCGTGAGCGCCACGATGCGCGAGGATTTGCGGATCCAACGTGCCACTGACGCCGCGGTGTGGCCCTGAATGGTGGGGCGGGGGTAAAGCACTCCCAAGGCCCAATCATCCCGAACGCTGCGCTCGAAAGTGGTCTGCTTTGGTTCAAGTGCTGCATCCACGTGGCTTAGGCCGGAAGGGTCTCGGATTTCCAGGGTCAGCATTCCAGAATCACCCGATAGGACCTGTTTCAGGGACTCCTTTCAGGCCACGAAAAGTCAGGCATCAGGCATCAACAGCTGTTTGAGCCGCAGCAACTTACTATCATTCTGGGGCTCCAACATAAAGCAAAAACAAACAATGATTAGTTCACCATGTCCAGGTCCAAATTTAGTGTCCGTTGAAGTGAATGCACTTAAACAAATCTTAAACATGTTTTAAATTTATGTTGTTTTCTATTTTCTATCTATATTCGTAAACGGTGCCTGTTCCAAGCTGATGAGGAAATCATCGAAGCTCTTCCAGGTGTGTTCGGGGTATCGATGCTTGGCCTCCAAAATCTCCAAGCGCACACGCTCCAAGAAGAGCCGCAAGCTTCCTTCGAAGCCTTGATGCTGAAAGTGGCCCTGCTCCACATCAAGATCAGGGATTCCTCAGCGTGGTAGTAGGCAAATTGAGCATGGTAGTAGGAGAAATCGAAAGGATGTATTGTAAAATCACCGCATGGGTTTCCTACAAGAGGTGAGACAGGGTGACGTATTATATACTGTATACAGATTGCTTTGGGCTGGTGGGGGGGGCAAAGGAAGTGAAACAAAGGGCTGCCCTGATCTAGTGACTCTAGTGGGTCGAACCGGAAAAACTGTTGGGGATCATTTCAAGAAGGGGCAAGGAAGTGAAACACCGGGCTGCCCTGATCTAGTGACTCTAGTGACTTGAGTTTCTGACTGGTGCTTAGTAGGGAAAAAGGGAATGAGCCCCCAATAGAGATTCTATTGGATCCAGCCACTCTCATTCCCTGCTTTCGTCGCACCAGTCAGGTTTGCTGTTTGCTCTTCCCCGCACCGGGCTTCGCCACAGCGATGCATTGGACATGGTGATCTCCGACTGCAGGTCCTTGGCCTCGAAGGTCACCAGGAGGTGACAGCCATGCGACGGCAGCTGCTGCAAGTAATCCCGAGCATCAAAGGTCGCCATGGCTCCGCGCGGACGGTTGGAGGTCCGACGCTGATCGTCCCGTGGTCCCGGATCTGTGGTCCGTTTGGTTCGGAGTGGCTGAGCACTGGTGGCTTAGCTCAGCGAATTGCTTCAGTGAAGTCATGGTGGCGGCCGTTTCGATATGTGGAGTCCTCTTCAAAGCCATTTCCTGCTGTCATCACAGCAAGACATGGCTCCAAGCACTGGAATCTCGGGGGGGATGTCTTGGCATTGCCTTGCTAAGCACACTTAAGTACAGTAGTATCAGCATCTGCTCCAAAAAGGGGATACATTTCACACAGCGTCCGCGTCCGCGTCCGTCCACCTTTCCGGTCCAGGTCTTATTGATTACGGAGTTACGATACGCTACGAGTATGTCCCAAGCATTAGCACTGGTGCGTTTGGGCGTCTGACCTCCAGTATCATCCCAAACACCTTCTGCCACGGCACGTGGAAGTCGGTATTGACAAGCAATCGACATGGCTCGCAGCTTTTGCAGTAGCCATATGGTTGTGGACGCTCCTGGGTGAAGTGCTCGACATCCAAGCTGAGCATGCTCTGGACTTTGCTTGGGGTTCTTGTTGCATCAGCTCTGTTTCCCCTTAATCGCCTTAATCCTTTTGTGGTACCTCCATGTAAGCCCCCCAAAAAAACACCCGACAAACTCTGACAGTAGTTCTCAGGATCCTCCATTGGTCCACCAAACCGACTGTACCGACCCAAAGTTCTGCCGGGGCTCACGAAGATCCAGGCACCAAGGAGGGAGATGGGACGCCAATCGTAGAGGACGAGGCCATCATCTTTGGTCAATTCCACACTGCCATTCCAAAGGATAAAGAGCCTCAAGGCGGAACCACGAGTACTTATACTCATAACAGTAACTTTTATTAACCTGTATGTATATTAGTTGATATTAGTTGTATTATTTCAATCCGTGTCCTGAAACCAGATGTTGCTCAAACATGCTGAAACCAGTATGGAACAAAACCAGTATGGGGAATACATCTTGAGGAAATTTTCAGAATGGAGGACGGAATCCCCGGTGATGAGTCCATGATAGCAGCTGATAGCACATGTATTGACCACATAGTGCCAACTCACAAGTCTCCAGCAACTCGACCAGCACCGAGGCACATGTCGCAGCGGCCTCCTTTCTCCCATAAGTTCCTTGGAGAAGGTGGATGATAACGCGAATTAAAACGACATCCAGGGGAAAGGAAGTCTGCTTGATGAACATGGACGAAAACCCCTGTAACTCACAAGGCTTAGAAGAAATCATAGGGTTTGACACTTTGATCTGTAAATCAAACATCTGCTGGATCATCCTGTGACTCCCTACAATAAGTACAGTAAGCCCTTTCTCTTTCGAGGGTCTGATCTTCTGGATCATCCTGTGGCTGCTGTTTGGGGCTGATCAACAAAGGCCTGATCTAAAGGACAGTGAAACTAGAATGACCCAACCAGTTTATAAAATTAGTAAGCAGCCACTACGCAACAACATGACAAGGCTTTCCAAAGAAACACCTTAGCGTGTTGGATGCCCTTAGGTGTGAACCAAATGCCACCTGTCTTTGAGAGTCTTCCGTCTTTTTTTGCCGACCAAGAGGCTCTCCTTCGTCCCAGGTCTTATGCTCACACTCCAAGACCAGCTCTTCCATGAAGCTTCCATGGCAGGGCGCCTCAGCCCCAGCCGAGGCTCTGGGCCCTACAGAAGCAAACAGTAATACACTCCTCACTAAATCATGGAAGTGGATGGCCCACCCCGTTTGTGAGAGGAACATCGTCTTCCCAAAGGCCATCGTCTTCCCGAAGGCCATGGAATGTGAGCCAAGATGTTGAATCCAAGAGCGCTTGGTGACCCAGCTGTTCGACAGGAGGGGTCCCAAGGCTGGTGAGCGGAGCGGAGCCCTCGACTGGAGGGTTCTTTTTGGTCGGACCTTCTGAAGATGTATATTCCCTGGAAGGTTCAGGACAGTTTATAGTTTATCTCTGACCGGCAGCGAAGTCGCGACGTACCGTACACAGCATAGCACTGTAGCACGTACACCAAGTTCAAGACAGTATAAAAAAATGGTTGACATGGTTTTGTAGTGTGGAATCCTTAGTAAATCAATGCCGTTGCCAACTCCAGGGAGTTTTCCATGCTTCTATGAGTGTTCCTTCCAACAAAAATGCTGATGCTGGAATCGGTCCATCACCATGTAGGTCACCAATCAAAAAAAGAAGCAACTAGCAACTAGCAACTGTTGCTATAGAGTCCTAAGGGCGGGGGAGCTGACACTCTTTTCGGAGAATGGACCCACGGCGAGTCTACTAGATATTGTCACGTCAGACTGGTGAGGTGCACACATGCCTGCCATGTGGCACACACTTCCTGCCAACAAGTCCACTATATAAACACCCCTTGGCGTGTGCAATGAATTGCAACCCCTGAGGGCCTAAAACCACAAGTAGTGGATGCCACACCTATTTTTGGGCACGCCCAAAAGAGCCCACGTCGCACGCCTCCGGAAAAAAACACGATGAACCATTCCGAGGGGCAAAGTTGGGGCTCTTTAAGAGGGCGGATTGGACGTTGGCCATTCCACCCAGCTCCGTGAAGACATCCTTGACACCTGAAAAAGCGCCAAGTTCCGACGGGGCTTTTCGTACACGTTACGGAACAAGATGAACCATGATGTGGTTAACAGTATTGTGTATTAAACATGTGAATGTGATTGGGAAAGTCCCAAGCATGTGGCATATGATACTGCTGCCACATCTATCCTCCTGGCAAATACTGTCAATGGATTGCTGATGAAGGTGAAAGTACGACCAAAAGTCAATGCCAATGTAGAAACATTGTACATGTTTGAAACCAGTTCCTAGGCCCCCTCCATTTACAAGAGCCGTTCTTCACCTGACACTTCACCTCATCCATTAACCCGTGCCCAACTCCATCCAACTCGCCCAGATCAGTCAGTGATATGAGTATATGATATATATATATAGATATATATATTTAAAATTATAATAGTCTAATAGTTCAAAAGCAGTGAATGATGATGATGATGATGATGAAGATGAGGATGAGGATGACGATGACGATGACGACGATGATGATGATGATGGCGGCAATTAAGGCCTTCACCAACATGGCAACGATCTCTTGCTGTCTTCCACAGGGAGAAAATAAGACCATTGGACGTATTCGAGATGAATTGAGATAGGGTGACAGGCAAGGCCAAAGCCCTTGCAATGAGGAAAACAGGCAAAGGCCTCTGGAGTCGTACCCTGGCATTCGACCTTGGCACGGCTTGATGGCAAAACCCAAAGAGGCGTTGAAGGCGTGCCAGTCAGGTTTTTAAGGGCAGAATGACAACCTTACGGGTGGGTGTCTCAGTTTGAGAAAGGAGCACTTAAACCTGGTAGGGAATATTCAAAGCTATTGTGCTGAGCAAGGACATTTCGCCGATCTGCCTGCAGAATCTCAATTGTAAAGGCTTCCCAATCATGAATTAAACATTGGACCGAGACTAACTCATCCTGCAGGTTTGGTATTCAAGCACGTGGTCCGATCAAGCTAAAGGCTGCTCGAATGGCTTGTCACTCTGTGCTGCAGGACACATTGCTGGAAACATGAAGCTGTCTTCATCTTTCCCACTCGGTTATATACTCATGTTACTCCGTTCAAACGCAAGGAACAGCCACAAATCCCCCCCGAACTGGTCGCCGCTCGCCGAAGTGGTCGCCTTCCTTTTGCCTCTTTGGGGAGGTCGTTCCCCCCCGGAGACCTCCATCGTTGCCAAGTGACAGGAGACTCCTTGGAGCACTCAAGATGGCTGACTTGAGCCTTGATACTACTGAATGTGAAGAAACTGTGGTTTTGTTCTGCGATCCATGCTGCATGGATCTCACACGAACGTCCTGATTTGGCATTGAGCCACATTTATGGCACAACTGAAGTTCTAGATGCACCGATGTGCGGAAAAGAATCGAACGACAATTGGCTGTCGGCCTGATCAGGTTCCAACCAAGTTGAACTCTTTCGCATTCTTGGGCACAGGAAGGAAGTGGAAAAGGCCTGATCAGGTTCCATTGCATCTCACCAAGGCACACAGGCCGTCGACACACCAAACGTTTTGAACCTTTACCGCCCATCATCCGCTATCCATCAAATATGATAGTGGATCAGTGGATGGATGAGAAAAGGATGAATGAACACAGTCTTCCTTAAGAACTTCATCACTCGTGCTTGTTGAAGGGGAGGGTATATCACTTGAAGTAATGGACCATCTGCACACTGGGCTGTCAAACCCTAAGAGCCTTGCCCATCCTTGCCCCACGGAGCAGCTTGCAGAGCTTTTCCTTTCATCGCAATCCGTCGGTGTGGCATTTGCCAGCAGCCATGTCTTGCGGAACGGTAGCATTGACCTGCGCAGGGGGGTCCCCACGGAACGGAAAGCTCGAAGCCAAATGATGGGAACCATATCGAAGTCACATGACTGTATAAGACCATCCTAGAGTCCCAAAATTACAGCCTCTCAGCTTGCACAGCACTTAGTTCATCCAGTTCATCCACCTACTTCAGGGCCGAGCCGAGCTACAGCTAGGTCCAGCCAGGTGCTTTGCGGCGATGCCACTATTTGGGTCCCGAACACCACCTCTTGGTAGGATTGAACTTCCTAAGCTCTGGGAGTGAAAGACATTTGACAAACAAATGGTGAGGGCGTAAGCTACCAGCAAAAGGGAGCTTGGCTTTCACCTGCGAAATGCGCTGGGGCCAGCCAACGGCCCCTGCAGTCTAATGAGGCTTCGAAAGTTGATGACACCCGAGTCCCGAGGAAAGCAGGTGGTTTGCACTGGACCCCTCTTTGATTTCTCGGAGAAGCATGATCTAGACAGGGTGAGAACAAGGATGACGGCAGAACTTCCCCCATTTCGATGGCCAATTTCTGATCCTACTGACTTCGTGGATGGCCCAGTTTGCAATGACGATTCCCCTGGCCTTCGACTAGTCCACCACCAGCACCGAATTGGCCTTCATGCTCTGTCGCTTGGACTTCAAAGAGGCTCCTGAATGCTCAGGGTCATGGCACTGTCACTGCGACTTCTGGCCAATGATCAAGAAACTTCACTTGTATATATATATATATTATAGATTATTATAATATGAACCCCATTGTATGCTCACTTTGACATCAACCAGTAGTTGAAGGAAAACAACTCCAGAAAACTCTCTTCTTGTTGCGTTTCGGACACCCCAGAAACAAAAGGGCCAGCACAAACCGGTTGCAGTCTCGGCTCGTGGTGCATCGGCCAGCGCCAAGGTGCGAGCATCCTCAAACGGTTCGATTAATCCAACGAACAAGCTTTTGGGCCCCTCGAGATGTCCAACAGCACAAGCTGTTGGGGGCACGGCTTCATCCATGGGCTCCAGTTTTTGGGTTCCTAGTGTGGTGTTTTCCCTTCCTGCTAGCACAGCTTAAACCGTGGAGTGCCTGGTTCAGTGCTTCATCCATAGGAGATGCAGGAATCAACTGTCACAGAGGTTGACAATGGTGGACATGCCCCTCCCCACATCTTTGTGGCTCCAAAACCACCACCAAAAGTGCCTGCTGAAGCCTTGAAGTCTCCGGAACGATTTGTCAACCCTTGCCACAGTCGCACACTTCGACAATTGTATTCAGTTATCTCGATTCCCACGATGGGAAAGATGGCGAAGAACCGCAAGGTGAAAGAGTCAGCTGAAACAGTATGGTTGAACATGGTTTCCAAAGGTGCAAGTCTGCGGTCGGCGGCTGGCTGCAACTCACGATCGGCTGAGAAATGCGGTGGAAAAACCTGTTTGTGGGAGGGTATCGTGAAAAAAGACCATGGAACCAACGAAACAGCGGCAGGGCGGACCATTGGAGTCAGTGTGTTGAAAGCAGGTACGCCAGACTGATCAGGTCTGGTATCACGACGACATGGATGGGTCTTCGTTGGCTCGTGCCATCCATGCGTCCACGAGCCCCCCTGCGAAAAAGAGTTGGTTGCAAAAAAGTGAAAGAGGTGGCGGTGGTGAACCCTTTGCCCAGGGGTGGACACACACACACACACACACACACCACCCAACCATCCACCCAACATTCACCTTGGAAGAAAATCACGATCAACTCTCTATCTTTCTTGAGTCATCATCGTCATCCGCCCCCAGCAGCTCTTGTAACCCTTGCCTCTGCAAGTGTCCACCCCTCAACAAAGACCTGTTTGTCTCTACCTTAGCCCCCCTGAGATTCTACGCAACATCCTACAGGATCTGACCCTGCTGCCAAACTTTTCCAAAGGTCCTGCAGATCCTTCCGGTTTGATGCAAACATATGTTCAACAGAACAAAGAACCAAGAAGCAATATGATATTCTTTAGTGTTTCTTCATAAAACGCTTGACATCTGCCGGTGCTGTCTCGCAATGATCACTCATTCCAAAGCAATGCCAAGTGGCTGTGAGGTATGCGCCGCCTCCAGCACCAGGACTGCTCAGCGCTTGCGCCAAGGCCTTGGGAGGTTGGTGCATCTGTGGGTCATTTTGTGCTCAAGCTCCCCGCTTCTGGGCTTATTCAACGGCAGGAAATCACAACATCGGGCAATAGAACATAGTAACAATATTGTAGTTATATGTGGCATCTGGAACAATATCATGCATAGTTAGAAACATACATCATGCCATAGTTAGAAACAAACGACGGGAACTTTTACAAAAACATCTTGCCACGAAGCAAACACATCCTGGATAATCCTGGGTACGGATATGTATGCCAGCCAAAAAATTGCAAAGGCAGGTGATAAAGAAACAACATATTTACAGCATCCTGGACTGCCAACCCAATGCTCACGGCACAGAAGGACCTGGAAAGCCACAGCTATTCTCATGTATGTTCTTGGTCCGATGATTTAGCGCCAAACCGAAAGCTCATGGGTTCAGGACATCGGCAACATACTGCAACATTCCCCTGACTAATATTTAGGGGTGACATCAATTCCAAAGGGTTCCCGCAACCTTCGCTCCATATAGCCTCACACCTGTGTGCTCTTGCCTAAGAAGTTGAACTCTCAAAACAACTTTTGATCACCCAAAACATGATCACCTCCAATATGAGACTGTCTTGACCATCACCATCCATCACCCAATTGATGGGGGTGCCTCCCAAGTTTTCTACCAAGCTGCAGCCATCGAACTCTTCAGTTTGTCAAAGCCTCGATGCGACCGACACCGACACAGCCCGGCTCGACCGGCACTCGTGCGCGGACGGTTTTCTTCGCGGCACAGGTCGGTGCAACAACGGCAGGAACCGAAAGCAACGGCTTTGAACGGGTGTAAATTGAACTCATGGCTTCATTCTACCAACCTTAATGGAAAAACCATGAAAAACCGACAAACACACCCTTAATGGAAAAGACACATGAAAAAAACAACGAACAAAACGTAGGTTTTGCGGTGCATGAGCATAAGTGCTGCATGTGCTGCATGAGTGTCATTCCAACCTCCTTAAATAAGGATAGCTTGCCAGGATGTGCAGAATTGCGGTATGGACCCCAACAGGTTCTCACCGGTTTTCTCCACTCCTCCAGCGGCGGTTTGGAGCCGGAGCCTTCTCACGTGGCTTGCCACTCATCTCATTTCAGACTCCCTGCGACCGGTGACATCCAAATTGCCGCTCCTCCTCACGAAACCGAACCCATCCATTCACTCAAGCTTCGCCCGGTGATCAACCGAGCCATTTCGAACGGCTTCGCCCCACGTCTCACGTCTTCGTGAGCTCTTCTTCATCCAGGTGGCTGCACTGCTCGTCTTCCGCACTTTGAAGGGGAACGGTTTCGCCCAACTGCTGCACCTGGCAGGACAAAGGTGGAACGGAGCGCTTCACCGGAGCTGAGCTGGGAGCGGTTCACCAGAGTCTTAGTCTTCCTTCTTTAAGCCTATTTATGCTTTTGCAGGGTGTGGCAAGCAACCTAAACACCTGGTGTTTGAAGTGAGGTTGGGTACATTTGCCCCACTTCCAGGAGACTCTGTGAAATTGCGACGCTGGTTTTCATAGGTTGCAAAGTCTCAAGCCATAGCCCAAACTGGTCCGTGACTGTCGGACCCACCTTCTTGAAGATCTCTCGCCGCAGCGCGAAGGCACGCCTTGAGTAGCTGCGCTTTCGGTGCTCGAGTAGCTGCCAGTAGGTGTGGACATGTGTGGACCATAGAATAGTCAGAATAGTCAACTGATTGTATGTTGTGCGGGGGCTGACTGGGCTTATCAAAAGTAGGGCCGCATAGGGCCGCCCATATTGAAAATGCAGGTTGGACGACTCTGTTTGGACTCTGCTGCCAGCCTTGTTTCCGGGAGGGTTTCAATACACCAAAGCAGTAAGACTGATGTAAGGGCCCCAGGCCCCATGTGACTCAAAATGTCTGAGAAGTTGTTGATGCTAAGGTCCATTCCCCTCTTTCGCATCGTATTCCAAACAACAACTTGCGTTTCTGCTTGCAAATGGCTCGACCATGTTCAACCTTTCGCCTATACACACACAACCCCAAAAAGAGTGAGCCACTACCACTGCATCTTCCAAGAACTTCGACCACGTACCATATCCTTCCATCATCCTCCCTCTCCCCACTGCCTATCCCCCAAAAGTGGCAACACCAACATCATCCAGCATCTTCATATCCATCACTAACATATCCACTAATCACTTCACTACTACCAACATCCATCTTCCATGCCTTCCATGTCTGTCTTCCATGCCACCCACGTCTCCCGTCGGAGGCCGCCGAGCCGCTGGATGGAGCGCCGGTAGCTCCGCTGCACCGCCGGGCGCGGCGCACGCGCGGCGGCGGCGGGGTCCGGCTTGGAGTCCACGGACCTGGCGCGGAAAAATGACTGATTGGATGGACATGAGTAATGCCATAATATAGAAAAGATATACATATATATATATATAGTTTTATTTGAATATATATATATATACTTGAGGCCAAGGGGGGGGCGAAAGCTAGCGCTCCAGAATGGGAAAGTGGAGGGCAGCGAGGTAGGAAAAAACACGGCGCTCTTTTTGGAGGCAGGGGTGAAGAGTCCTTTATATGTGGCTCTTTGCCCGGATCCTCCTGCGAGAGAAGAGAGAGAAGAGAGAGAAGAGAGACGGAAAGACGAGAGACAGAGAGGAGAGAGAAAGAGAGGAGAGAGAGAGATGAGAGAGATGAGAAAGAGATGAGAGAGATGAGAGAGACAGTGAGACAGTGAGACAGTGAGAGTGAGAGTGAGCGAGTGCGGCCGCAAGATACGCAACGCTAACCGCATGCCAAAGAGCGACGACAGGACGGAGTCGAACTTGCGAAGAGGGAGGAGGGAGGGAGGGAAGGTGGGAGGAAGACAAGGAGGAGGAGAGGGGAGGTGGGGTGGGGAGAGGGGAGAGGGGAGAGGGGAGAGGAGAGAGGGGACAGGCGAGAGGGGAGAGGGGAGGAGGGGAGGGGGGGGGGGTCTTCGACCTGAAAAATCAGGGGTTAGGATTTGCACCCGGTCGAAAGAAACCTTGCTATCGCAAGAGTAACTCCAGCTAGCTTCGCTAGCTTTCGTGATATATATTTATACCAAATTGTGATTCCCTACAGAAAGTAAATAGATAAATATGAGAAAAGACACATATTATCAATTGATATCCAGGGTTTTGCAAGAACATATTGTCAAACATGTAGCTGTAGTATCTATATATTATCTACCTGCTTGACATCTATATGATATATAAATACATAGTAATCTAGGAACGTCAATCCACCTCACATGACTTTAAGGAGTACAACTGTTCAACATGCGAAGAACCCAAGTATCTGGGGATGACACGCTTTGGTCCGTGTGGCATCGTTTCATAGCTTCAACCATAAACCGACTCGCTGTTGACCGGCTCACCGCTCTGACGCAGGGCCACCTGAGGCTCTCGAACAAGCGAGCTTCAAAGATCTGATGGAATTGCTGTGCGCACTCCTCGGCGGACGAGGTAGGTGTTTATTGACACAATGCCCGGCCCTGGAATGCCGCGCTACTTAAACAAGCCATCTCTTTGCAAGCCCCAGGCACTAGTCATCCCTAGTCTATATAGATCTACACATAATCCATGGTCTTCGATCTATTGAATCTATTGGGAGCTGTTCAGGGCATTCTAATGGCTAGGCTATAATTACTATACTTATTTTTCTTGGCTGCACAAAACATTGGTAAAAAACATCCAAAGTGAGTCAAACAAACTTTACCCCACAGCAAGTCAGAAGTGAACAAACTCACCCGGGACACCAAATCCATCCTGCTGCCCGCCAAAACTGCAAGTTTAAAGAGGAAGAGAGAGAGAGAGATCACCTCACTTCGTCCATGGAAGGAAGAAACACGGATCAGGTCAAGGTCAATTCATCATGGTCAACATTTTGTTCATCATGACCACGAAACGGATTCACTTCACTTCACTATGTTCATCATGTTCACCCAAGCTTCCACAAACTGGTCCACATGGAGACTCAGCCGTGCCAAGGCGGCATGCAGGATCCGCCGCGAGCGCAAGGTACCCAGTTGCATGCAAACGCCCTCCAAGGGGACGAGGATGGTCCTGGTGCCATAAGGGCTCCATAGGAGGTTATATATGGCCAATCTAGTTGACATGGCCAATCTAGTTATGGTTGGCCATAGTTGGCCATATGTAGTTAACAATAGTTAAGATGGCCAATCTGACCAACGTGAGCTAGTGGGCACTTGGGTTGGGGAGATGCTGTAAACAATGATTTGTTGGATGATTTTGGTCGATGCGGCTCCTCCCCAGAAAGTCTTTACTCGAACATGCAGCATTGGAAACGGATCACCCCGCCGCGGGGTTGCCATCCCTCTTGTGCGCCATCCAGGCTTGTCTCAACGAAAGGAGAAACGGGGCAACTCCAGAGGGCTTTCAATGGGATCAGGGTGAAGCCCCACAACCTGAGTCTAGTGAGCCCCGTGGGCCATGGTCACCTGAGGGTAGTCTGGTTCTGACAGCTTCTGAACTATTCTTCTCGAATGCGTCAGCCTCTTTCGAAGAATTGATGGAGGTGATTTCCAGGATTTTGATCAATCGGATGTCTGAACCTCCTAAGTGGAGGAAATCGTTTGCCAGGGTGTTTTCTGGAACCTTCCCAGGTGAACTTGTGGGAAGCTTTCCAGCTGCCTCACATTGCCTCACTGTTCAATCATGTTGAATCTTCTTGGGCAACTGGGTTGTCGCCGATCACTCTTCTGTTCAACTTGCTTCCGTATTCTGTGTGGCATCCCTGGCAAACTTTGCTTTCACCATGAGGATCATGAACCAAGCCATACACTCTAACCAGGGACCCAAACCTCAAAGTTTCACTGAAGTGGCAGCTTTCGCTCACTGGAGACGCATTCCCCACCATGCGGCGTTCTGCGGTGTGCCCATGCTGCGCACGTGCTGCGCCCGCTCCCCTCCTCCGGATCTCCAGGAGGGCGGCAAAGTCTTCCTGAAGGATGGTCAGGTCACCGGATTCAGCCTAATTAAGGGCAACTGGATCGATTCAGTTGCGAGATTTCGGACAAAGATCAGAAGAATGTCATGGACTAGGTCATGGAACATCCATCATCAAAGAATATGTTGGAATCTCTTCATCTTCCTGTGTATTCCCTACCGTGTCATGGGATAAAGATCGCCAGAAGCTTCTAACACCAAGACCCTCGGATTTCGCTTGCTGTCCCCTGGCTGTCCCCTTGCGACCTCGTCATTCGTCCAATGGGTGGGACTTCCATTGGACCACCCGATTTGCAAAGTAAACATGAGCAAACATGTATATGTGTATAATTGTATATATATATATATACCATTATATACCTTTCATTACCTTTCCATACTTCCTTACTGAATTTCTTGTTCCAAATTTCTCCAAACAACGGGAGCCCCACAAAGGGCAGCATCAGCTCGGAGTCGTTTCCGGTCGCAGGATCAGCTTTCGTTTTCGGATCGCTTCCCGCAAACGATCCCATGGAACCTGAGAAGGAAGACCAGTGGTTTTAGACCACTGTTCCTCTACAACCGAGTGGTTTTGGAAGGTTCTAATGATAATTTGGAGGGGAGTAACGCAAACCAAGAGTGTCTAAAGCCACCAGCTTTTGTCCCAGTAGCTGAAGCCATTTTTCAAGTGCACAGCTCTCCTTTAAGTCTTAAATGAATCCAGTCAGTTTCACCTACATCCTGAGCCTTTATTTAAAAGTAAAAGAAGGGATATTATCCACACATTGCTTCGACCCAAGTGGCCGCCATCTGCAAAACCACATTGGCCATGACATCAGGCCCTTGGAAAGTGGATCGGATCCAACGCTTGGGTCAGGCCCGGTTCCCCCGACAGAGGGTCCCGAGAAAGCTTCGAAGCTGAAGGAAGCTCTCTGTTCATATTGAGTGGGGAAATGAATCCACCAAAAAGGCCTGTACTCCTGCTCCAACCGCAAGCAGGTACCGTAAGTGCTGTTGTATACAGTAGATGTTGAGTCATGCAGCACTAGTGTCCTTCAACTTTGATACCCTGCACTGCTACTGTGATGAATCATCTGGTGTGGGGATACATCCATCATGCGGCTTTGAACCTATCGTCCAGCACCAAATGCACAAGTAATAACATGTATGTAAACACGCTTGCCTCACTGTTTCTGCCCAAACTCTGCGCTTCTACGTCACTGTTTGGCCTCCTAGCACTAAAAAACAACATTTATATATTGCACTAACATGACAGTGCAAACATTGCTGAGATCAAGCTGGTTGCATTCCACGTTAGTGCTAATTCTTGTGTTTGTCTAGGTTCCGGATTTCACTAACTTGTACATATATAATTATTACATAAATATATATACAAAAATCATGCTGCTCAGCTTCTACGTAAAAGGGCGAGAGAGTAACGTCTAAAACTGTTATCTTTTGCATCTTGGCACCACTGGACCTTCACGATTCACTTCGCCGCAAGTCACTGGGCGCCCCGACCGAAGGTGGGCCCGGCTGCTGACTCGCCCAAGAGGGCAGCTGAGAGGCCGCAGCGAGTCCTCAGTAGACGATGAAAATCAACCAGGGCCCGAATAGGTTGCCTGGATGATGGTGATGGTTGCCTAAATGAGTGGATGATGGTTACCTGGATGCAGGCTGGTATCTCAAACCAAAGTGATTGGCGTCTTTCTACCGGCCCTTTATATAACCTGAACCCCAGCCCAAGCACTCCCAAGCCCCCCCAGCCAGTTGCGGGCCACCCACTTGGCTCTCACCAGCTCCACCTCTTGGCCTTGTCACGAAGCGTTGGTCCAAATACCCCGCGCATGCCCGACGTGGGGGAAAGCCATGGAAGGTTCGGATTCGGCGTGTGGGGGAGATCCGTGTCTCATGGATCTGTGTCGAGGCATCGTGGCTCAAGGGTTGCAGGACCGAAGTGCCTTCCGTCCATCCGGGCTGGAAAAAAGCCATGCCCTGTACGGCACTGAAACGTTGAAACCAGGCGAACGATGTGGTCTTCAATCTGGGGGATGTGTCTTAAAGACTTATATATCTCAGCACTGAGCCCAAGGGCTTTAAGACGATGTTCAGCAGTTTTGGATCGCACAAATCTTGCCCAACCTTCATGACCACCAAAAGCTTGTTCTCCTGAAGCCTCCTTGCATGACCAAGCTAGTTGGCTGCCATGGCTGTGGAGTACACTCCCTTCAAGAATCTGGAAGTGGATGGCATGGCCCCTGCAAAGGCCATTTAGTCTTCGATACCAACAATTGGTACACTGACTATGGTCCACTTCCATATTTTGGTGGAGAGAGGGTAAACCAAAAAAACTCATGCGGCAGCACTGCATGGCTGGTACATTTCTCCCAACATCTTTCCCACATGGCTAGGTCTTGGAAGTATATGAAGTATATACCTCTTGGAAGCAAGTATATGTATATACCTCTTATCTACTGAGTAATCTACTGTGTTTCTGTCAGGTGTTTCCATCTGGCGGGTCCATGTTTGAGATACCTGGCTACACCGACCTAACTCCACATCTGCTGCCCATCCCACCCCCATCCAGACATGTCCTGGACTCCTGGTCCCTTGCAGGCCGAAGAGCTCAAGACTCCCTCGGAGGAGTCCTGGTTGTCTTCCATCATCGACCTGCCACCCCAAAACTAACCCGTTTCCCTGGTCATCTGACTCCCTCAGTTTCCCATGGAAAATAGAGGTTGACGAGCAGATCTCGAACTTTCCACCTGTTCGCATACTTTGATGCTTTTTGTAGGCTTTTGGGTGGGATGAACACATGGGGAAATCCATCCCCCCCCAAAAAAGCTTCAAGGTTATCCAGGTGGGACAGCACCTCGGGACGCAAAACCATGCGCCGGACTGGGAGACGGTTCGGTTCAGTCTGAAAGGCACCGCGGTGCCGGTGGTATTTTATCCTGACCCTTCGCTCCCTTCCGTAGTGCAAATTGGAAGGCCCCAAATAGAGACCCTGGGTCAAAAGCAAAACATGCGCCTCGTCATCTCTGAATCCGGAGTGGAGGAGCACTCCTGAGCTCTCAAGGGCACAATGGCAGAAAGAGGCCATGCTGGGTCTTCTGGTTTACTATCCTGCAAGACTCCTTCTGGTGACCTACCCTTGGATACTCCCTTGGTTCAGGGCACCCCAGCAGAGGGCTATGTGGAATTTGTAAACATTGTAATCAATCAGTACATATCAGTACTGAATTCAAGGAGGATGAACCCCCTCTTTTGACCCTACTGCTTCCTTTAGACGATGTATTCCTTGAAACCATCGTGACATCGTTCTGTGCGCCATGGTGACATTGGACGACCTGGGCACGTCTGCTTCCAAGCGTCTGACCTCGTCCGCGCACGTCCAGAAGAACCTCGTTTCAAACGGTCAAGCACGGTGAAGATGTATTGCGGCATGTTGTGACTATAAGACGAGTAATTAACTCATAGCCCACCCCTCACACGTAATTACTCATGAAAAGGACATGGAATGCAACATTGAAATACACTTAAGTCACTGTTGTCACAATATTGCCTCCAGGGCTCTTGTTCATGAAACCACATACTGCTTTTCAGCCCATGAAGACCACCCCTTGGACTCCTTGGACCCACGGGCCGCGCCGAACGGCGTTTCTTTCGAAGCCGTTGGTGACCACGCCTGACTCTTCAGGCAAGGTCTGTAGGAAGTCGAAGATCTTCGGAGGATCGTTAAGGAAGTCCCACAAATCACCATCCTTGGAGAGACACAGCAACATGCTTTTTTTGGACAGCCCTGGGTAGGCTGTGATGGGCGGCTGGCCTCTCTCAAATGCTTGCCTCTCAAATGCTTGATCGGCCCATTAGACACTAGGCGCCGTGCCAATATGGGCAAACGATGGGCAAACGATGGTTGTGAATGCTGTGCATTTACATCCGCTTCAGGGGACGATGGAAGGAACCTTGTCAGCTCCAGCCTTTCTCGAGAATCGGATTGGGTTTTGGTGCTCCCGGGCGGAGTATCATGGAGCATCTGCATTCCAAGGCACGGTGGCTGCCTGCCAAGCTCAAACAAAACCACAATTGAAACATCAAACCGCGCGAAGCAAGTAGACACACATGTTCTTGTCAATTCGATCTGACCCGTATGTCTAATTACTGGTGTGGCAACGTCGTCCAACAGCGCCGACCGGCCCACGTCTGTTCAATGATGCTTCAACCCGTTGCGAATGAATGAGACGATGGTTTGTAGGAAACGCCAGTTTCGTTGGCAAAGAAATGCATGGTGGTCACATCACCCACCGTGGACCCGAATTGCAAGGCTGCTTGAGCTTCACACTCAGCTTTTCATCCTCAGCTTCCCGCCGGCGAGATAACACAATGCGAAGGGACAAGACTCGTCCATCTGTTCATCGAAACTTGCACGGAACTTTCAAGGCACGCCTTCCATGCGGAAGAGACACATCACCAACCAACTCTGGGACCTGACACCTCCGGAGCGGTCGCCCCGGGAGCGGTTCACTCCGGAGAGCTCAGCCGGCTCCGGCGACGTCCCCAGCGCAGTGCGCGCTCGCCCAATGGCCTGGTTGACCTCGGGCTCCTTGGCGCCGATCGCCAGCAGGTGGGCGTCAATGGCCTCCGAAAGGGCCGGTGAGCGTGCCGAGGCGTCCAAAGGGTCCAGGAATTCGGGCGGTTGGAGTGAGGGGAAAAACCATCAACAGAAACCTGTGGAACCTGAAAAGACTTATATGCCACCGGTTCCGAAACTTGCCACTGGTGCTTCATACATCTTCATACCAGTAGCAAACCTATCCCCATGTTGAAACACCAAACCTTTGATTGATCTTCACTGCTGCACCATGCTGAGCTCAGTTGGTCAGGCTCGTTGGTCTGAATTTCAAGGTGCAGCAAATCGAAGTCGATGAAGGCAAAGACTTCCACCCATAGGCCTTCATCAGCTCCACTATGTGTTAATTAAATGATGTTGGGTTGCTTCCAGTTGCTTACCAGTGAAGCCCAAATAGAGCTCCTCTCATATACTAGCTCTCGTTTCAACTCCATCAAAACCTCACCAACTGGCTCAACTGCTTCCAGGCTCCGCCTCCAGGAGAGGCTCCGCCTGGCTCTCAAACTCCTTCCGGTTCAAGATTCGTCGATAGTCCTCAATTCGCCCGTATCTCCCCCCCAGGAGGGAAAAGGAGCCAACTGAGCTGGGGGAAAAAAGCAGGATTGAGTCAAGTTGAGGGGCTGAAAAAGGATATGATTTGCAAAAGGTTTGAATGAAATGCTTTGGATTTTGCCTCAAACTGCTCTAGCTCACGGCTCAAAACTGCTGAGTCCATCCCAGCTGGGTTTCTTCAGATTCCATTGAATGTGAATGACGAAACCTTTTCGCAACTGTTTGATCACGTTCGATCCTGTTCGATGTAATGGGATTGGGTAGTGAAGTGCTTTACCCTCACGCACCGAATCCGCAGGGTTTGGGGATCAACAGCGGGTCTTTTGACATTCCTCTTCCCCAAAAGCCGAGGACTCCCAGACTTCTGCATCTGCTGCCCTCCGACCAGTAGGACTCCGAGGCGCTGGAGCCGGACCCAGCAGGATGGCTGGCTTGGCAATCTGCCGCAGCCGCGTTTCGGCCGATTGCCTGGGCGGACGGACCTGGTGGAATGGCCTGCAACAGGAGGCCACTGGTTAGGTGGGTGGTGGGGCCTGGTTGTAGGTGTGAATAAGAGTCATACTGTTGACAGTAGCAGGTCACCGGAAAGGTCGAACAGAAGGAACTTGGCAGCTGTGAAGGTCTTTTAGAACCATGCAGAACGCATCTTGTAGTTGTTTGTTTCTATGGCTCGCGCGCTTGCTGATCGAGTGCTCAATATACTGGTGGATCATGCCAAGAGTCACAAAGGGGTGATTTTTGGTCCCTAAGTGAGTGGATAATGGGGACCTCTATCCTCCAATAGGCACAACTTCGTGACAGCTGGTAGGTGGGGTGATCTGTGGACATTATTGTTGAACTAGTTCCGCGAGGACAAACATGGAACCTGACAAGCAACCCAGAACACGTTTCAATGCAATTCGAGAATCAGGTTGGTGCGGTGTTCAGCTCTACAATCCACAGAACATGCTGTCAATACGCCCTTCTGTGCATAGAACATGGTGCCTGCTAGACCGGACAGCAGTGGCCCACAGATTCACCATCCGCCACCACTGAGGCATGTCCTGAACAGCGATGCACTGGGCTTGCTGTTCAGCAGCGTTCCTGGTTTGGGGGGGACAGCCCAGTATCTGCATCATGGTGGGAGCGAGCTTAGATACACTCAAGCGGAGAATGGCACGTTCCTACCTCCTGGAGAGAAAACGAATCAGGAAACAATGCCCTGGCCCTATAGGAGCTAGGCCAAGGCCCCTGGCTGGGAGTAGTATCTGCACATCTTGCCTTGGTCGATGGGCGCTGGCACCAAAAGCGCCAAGTCCTTGCACCCAAGTGCGGCTACTGTTGACCACCGTGGTAGAGCATTCTGCAAGGCACCCTGGCACCAAGCCAATGTCTAGGATCGCTGAAGTTAGTAAGGTTGGCATTTTCAAAGGTGATTTCAAGGTCCATTTGGCTCACACTGCCCCACCTGAGGATGTGCAAACCACAATGAATGCATCAACGAGGACAAAACTCACTGTGCAGCCACGGGAGCAGAAACTCATCGCCACAAAACAATGCATGACCTCTCGTGAACATTAATTATTATCCAAAGTATTCCGCAATTTAAAGGCCATCTGACAACGGCCACAACCTTTCGCACACGGTCAAGGATATCATCCCCATTCATCCCTTACCCTCCCCAACAATCAGAGTTCACACAGTGGTGGCCATTGTCTTGATGTACGGGATGATGTCCACCCAAACGATTCCCGCAAGGCCCCATGCACAACCACAGGTCCGTTTTTTTGTGCTCATCTGGCCTCTCAGCTCGCCGCTCCGCTGCAGCCCAGCCACAAGTGGTTCCCTTCTCCTGGTAGAAGATCACCCAGGCTCCTTCGACTTGGGATACTTGGGGAAGGACAAATCTAGGAGCTGGCATTTGGAGGTCAACAACTGCTATAGATTTCTGGGCTCATCGAACCAGTGTCTACATAGTTAGTGGAGGTTGACCTCCCTTGAGCCTCTTAGTTTGAGAACAGGGCACGGACAAATACCTCTTGGCCAAATGCACTGATGCGTGTTTCCGGACTGCGCCCGGACCGGCCTAAGGGCTGGAAGCGCTCCGGGTCGCCCTGTCGCAGCGCGGCGTCCAACAAGCGACCCCAGTCGGTGCTCCAAAAGACCTCGCCTCAGAAAGGGGGGACTCAAGGAGTGCGAAGGGTCCATGGAGACTGGGCTTGGGCCGGGGGTCTGTCTTCAAAAAGGCAAGGTCCAAGTCCATGGATGTTCAAATGAATTGATATTCCATAAACAATATGGTTGAATACATATATATATATATCTTTTTCAAAACAATGTATAATGGGGGGATTGCAACAAAGGAACCCAAGAAATGTGGCATTAATCTGTCTAGTCTTGTGCTTGGTAGAGATTAAGAACATGGACCTGTCTTGGAACCTCTATATTGGCAGTAATCAGTAGCCATGCCTTGCTCACCTCTCTTCACCTACCCATCCCCCGGCCATCCTGAGCTTCCGGCCGCTATGACCTTGGATCGAGCGCCTCTGCTTCACCAAGAACTCCAGGGAAAACTCCGTGTGGGAGGCCGTCATTTCCTGCTACAAACAGCACAAACCAGCGGGCGTCGGGGTGCTTTCCAATATCTGTAGGATGAAGATGTGGCACCTGGACCTTCCAAGAGGTGCCGGGGGAATGCCCATCTTGATGCCTATGAACATCATGAGGTACTTGTTGGAAGCAGTATCTGGGCCAGGAGCTCGACAACTCTTATAGGCCCGTCCGTTGCTCATAGGAACATGCTTACAAACATCTGGTGATCAAGCACATCTTGAACTTAAAACTATCCGCGGTATTCGAAAGGTTCCTCCCCATCAGCTACATGACCCCTGTAAAACAAACACATAGATAAAGTTAATGATCTGATAGATGCATTCTGACCTATTCTGATGCTTTACTGGCGGATACTGGATACTTGCAATGACTTTAAGCTACCTTCGGACTGGCCCACTGGGCCGTCCCACCAGCCAGCCCGGCCCATCCGGCCTCGTGGTGCTCGGTCGGGCCCAAGAAGCAAATGCTGGCGGCCTGAAGGCCGCGGCTCAGGTGCTTGGGAGAAGCACCATCAGCTCGTCACCACGACCAACCGAGTCAAAGCCCCCACCGACCCGTCTTTTCCCCACGTGGTTCCGTTCAAGCTGGCAAGCTCTCCTGGCTGTGTGCCTTAAGAAACGAAAGGAAAATCAGCTTTCAACCAGTTGCAAGGAACAAACATGCTCAGTCACATTGATGCATCTATTTTCCAACTCAAGTCTCAGGACTTTGGTTGGGGGAGGGCTGAATTGGTACTAAGGAGGGGCTGCACTTCCCAAGTTTCATGCAGCAGGTGTTACTTCATCAGTCAAGTTCATGTCGTGCAATGAACACAGATTGGAAAACCACACATGTGAGGTCATCTCAAAACTGATACGCGCAAGTTTCGGACTTTAAGCTCACCATCTTTCGCAACCCAACAAAACATCAGCCTCCAAGCTGTCAATCCCGTCCGAGCAAGAGGCGCCTGATGGAGCATCTGCTGGAAGAGCTCATCCAGTTGACCCAAGTAGATGCTGCAATGCGTCTCCGAGCTATCGGCCTGACTGATGCCGAGCTGCGGTCGACCGTGCTGCGGACCAATGTCTGGCACCAAGGGCATTTTTCCAGATTGTCTTCCTGATTGTATTGGTGAGTCTATGTCCTGCTATCAATGCTTGCCGGAAAGATTAAATTCTGCGCACAGAATGCATCAAACACGGAAAAAACAATTTGCTAGTCTACCTATAGTTACATGTTGTGAGATACTTGCCGGTCTGCAACCCTAAAATGTAATCCAGGTTGGTTCAATCTTGGCCTGGTTGCGATAGCTTGAAGCTATAGACCTAGAAAATCCTTGCAGCAAAACCACCTGCCCAAAACCAGCGCAGATCCAAGCCGACCGATTCTCTTCTTTTCTTCCTCGCTGCTTAACTTGGACTACTCCCACTAGACCGCCGGCTTGGGCTAGCAATTGGTGCCAGGTGGAAGGGCTGCTTAATAATCATCAACAGGCTGGTGATAAAATCGACAAATCTGGTACAAACTTCCGCCCTCACACCTTGAGACCTGCCAATCCTCGGCTTCCAAGCACCTTTTGGCCTTCTAGATCTCAATCCAAAGAAAAGAGACACAATGGCAGGCCGCACAAGGTCGCTTCACTCACTCACCTCCTACGAACTGACGCCACTCGATCAAGTGCCTGACGGAAAGCTGGGATGAAACAAATTTAAACAATCGAATCACCTGTTGGTTGAATGTTCTTGTCAAAACAATTATGGTTGTAGCCAATGATTCAAAATCACCAAACAAAGCGCAGGCGAAAGGCACGTTTCTTCCATCAGCAGTCATGTCTATAGCACCAGTCATTAGATGCAAGAGTGAAACATGGACCATTTGCAAAACTACATATATACAGTTGTCTATTGAACTAAACAATCTTACTCCTTTACCAAGGACCAATGCTTAGCCGCTTAGCCTCTGAGTTTTGTCCGAGGGAATGCATTCCTCCAGGTGTGACATGGTTGCTGAATGAAGTCCTTTCCTCTGCAAAACTGAGTCTCTTCTGCTCTACTTCCATCAATCTGGCTGGCCCTCCGTCACTTCACCCAAGAACTTGGGTCGGGGAGCATGAACAAACCATCCTTTGAACCACCTCCAATGGGGCGAGTGCTGGGTTTGGTGACATGTTGAGACATGTCACTCCTTCCTCCCAACTCCACAGCAACAACACATGTCACGCAACCAAATGCTGCCAGGGATCCAATGGCACAACGAAGCGGTTCCAATGCCACGCAGTGAGCTTCCAAAGTCCCAGGCTTGGATGCGAGATGATGCGAGTCTGTTTCAAACATGCTGGGTCATTCCAGCGTCCGGTTCATTCGGCCAATTTGCCCGGTTCCTTTGGTTTAGGATTGCTCTGATTGGGTCAAATTCGGGCTCAATGAAACATCTTGGTCTCATTCTGCAGGGTGCTCATCTTCCCTGTAGGCTGAATTCTAGGCTCTAGGTAGACTCTAGGTTGTTCTGATCGAGAGTCGGGCATGCATCCATCAACAGAAGGTCTGGACACCACGGTCGAAGGTTCAGCATGGGGAAGAAGCAACCATTATTATAACAATAAGTCTATTTAATTGATAAATGTCGCAGTCTGAATTGGACATCCAAACAGGCCAAACAGTCAATATGGAACATTATAAAACCCAGCTTGTCAAAATAGAAGAGTTTCTTTCCCACACCTCGCCTTCCTGCACAACCACAAAGCCAGCATTCAGCAGAAATCCGAGCTTTTTGCAGCGATTCTGCCTGTTATGGCCTCAAACCATTTGAAGCACACTTGAAGCATTCAGCAACACCTGACCCTAAAGGTGGCAGTGCTAAGACGGACCTTAGCATGTTCAATCTGCTTCCGCATCTCCATCCTCCTGGTGTCTTCCAATTGCAGTCTCATCTGCAGTTGGGGTCACCTCCTTCTTGCTTTTCTTCATCCTACTCTTGGGCTTTGCCACCTTCCCTTTGGGAGAAGTGGGTGGTTTCTCAGCCGCTTCTTCATCACCTTGGCCTTTCCCAATGGTTTCACCACTTGGGCTGGCCCTTTCAGCCACATTGGGCACATCTTCTTTGGTCTTTTCGACCTTCTTGGTCTTTCCGACCTTTTTCTTCCCTTTGGACACCTTCATCTCGGAGTTGGCCTCACCCTCAGCCTCCTCGGCCATGTCTCCAGTCGGTAAAACGATATTCACGCCCTCTGTGTCATCCTGTACCGGCAGGGTTTCGTGGTCTAGTGAGTCTACCTTCAGGTTGGCATCTTGAAGGTCCAAGTTGGAGCTGTCAACCTCTTCTTTGCACTTTGCTTGGACGTTTGCATCATCCGACTGCAAAACCTCTTCATCCTCATATGATTTAAGCGATTTAAGTGTTACTCTTTGGATTGTGCGGGAGCCATCGTCTTCAAGTGTTGATCTGCTGCTGTGTCGGGAAACATCGGCTTTGCTGGCCTCCTCAGCTGTCCAACCTTCAAAGGGCAACCATTTCAATCTACCATCCTTGTGGAAGCAACATCTCATGCAGCAATAGCAAAGCATGTTGAAGGCCAGGAGGCCAATCAGGCCGCCCACTTCCCGATCTGGAGTGTAGCCACATACATTCTTAGCAAGCAGCAAGGCTAGTGCGGCACAACTCGCCATCTCCACCCAGCGGATGACAACAACTCGATCGAATGCCGGCTTCGACCACTCAAACAGGTCATGCAACCAAAGGACTGGGATCACGTAGCAGGTAAAAAGGCTGCCCAGCAGGCTGACCAGCAGAAAACAAACACCTAGTACAAATAACCTTACCGCATCTCTGAATGTTTCTACTGTTGGACAGCCTCCTTTAACTGCAAACTCACTATCTGGATCTCGCGCATTGGTCCACACAAACATGGCCCAAACCAAAAGCATGAAAAATCCCAGCAGCATCGATCCATGGAGCCTCACCTCCGCTGAAAGGACCAAGGCTATGGCGGCCGATCGAAGGCCTTGGTCTGTGGCCAACCAAATTGCTGCCACTGCTCGGTACACAAAACCTTTCAGGGGCAAAGTCTTCTCAACTCCACGATCTTCAAACATGAGCAGCGTCTTGATGATCCCGTGTGCCAAGGCCAGGATGGAAATGATCACTGAGAACATCTTCATGGGGCTGCCATGAGCCCCCCCACAGCAAAAAGGACGTAGGACTGGAGATAAAGCTGCGGGGCGCTCTCCCCGATTTTCGTAGCCAACTCTCGGGCGATAATGCGGTCTATCTTGACGTCAGTTGGGGCACCTCCACGGAGAGCAAGGACAATGTCCACTACATAGTGGAGTTGGCACAAGCCGGCCACAAAGAGGAGAACCCATATTCCTGCGAGTTTGAGGCAAGACTCAACCCATCCAAACTCGTCAACTGCTGTGATGTATGTCCACATTGCACTCTGGACAAGGTTCGAACCGATCAATAGGAATAAACTCAAGCCAAACCACCAGCCGTGCACCTCACACTCAGCCTGTGGATCGACCCCATCACAGCTCGTGCTCAAGTCGTGTCTTATCACACACCCGTACTGCAAGGTGACGTACCAATCAGAGAAAAAGTCGGCCCAATTGAGGCAGGCGGTGAAGATCATCCCCAGAATGAATTGCTGATCCTTGTTCAGAAGGTTCTGCGCTCGTGCCATCCATCCCTTCATCGTCTCCATGGCTCGTGGAGATGCGCGGAAATGCTTGGAAGCTGTCGCAAGTCCCACGATGTCCTCTGTGTTGATGATGAGTTCCATGTGTGGGTATGGTCAAGGAGTGAGTTATGTACGGCTTCTGAATGGGACTGACTAATGTCGTTTCATTGTTTTTTGATGTTTTAAGAACTGTTGGCAAACTTCCGATTGACCTGGCTGAACCTGCACAAGTCGTAAATCCCAGCCATGAAGAAAGTGATCTCCGCCTCGTTCCATCGATTTTGCATCTGCTTGGCCATGACCTCTGGGAAAAAGTCTGACCTCCAGAGCTGTTCCAAGAACATCGCGCCGACTGCTCTCAGCCGAGCGGCCCCGTAGAGATCGCCAGGATGGCCTAGCGGACTCTTCTCCGAGCGGGCAGGTCTTGGAGCTTTCGGTGCGGCCACCGGGTATCACCCCGTAGGCCGGGCACCTCGTGGATGCAACAGGTGATAACCATGATGCCATGCTGGAGTACCTGGTGGGATTTGGATGAGATGGAGATCCAAACGCAAAACTGATGTTGTTCAACTTAAGTGTGAGTGTGTTCTACTTTATGAGACTGGGTCACTGCAGTCCTCGTTTGGACACAACATCACCTTCTGTGAGTCTTTGTTGGTCCCTCCGCGGAACACAGTTTGAGATGGAATGAGGTAGGAGTCTAAGCCACAGAATCTTGGGATTATGAGGGCTGAGTGGTTTGCGGATGCAGTTGGGATGCGATCAAAAGGTAACGGTACAAGTAGAGTCTAACTATCAAATCGCTGAATGGCGTTCATGATAAGATTGAGAGGAGGCGCTGTCTCAAGGCCTGCATTTCTGTTTCAGATCTTTATGATGTGCTGAAGTCTTCGGCTTGAAAGCCGTAGAGGGGAACATCTGACCTTGTCTGAACCTGCACAAGTTGTAAATGACCCTGACAACACCCAACTCTTTCCAACGATTTTGCATTTTGGCCTTTGAAATCGTGCATTTGTTCCAAGAACCCCGTCGACTGCTCGTTGCAACTCCCAGGGCAAGGGGAGTTACCTTCGTCCTCCGAGCGGCCACATCTGTGGGCCACCGGGTCGGCTGGGCACCTCGTGGGTGCAACAGGAGACCATGATGCCGTCCTTGGGGCGCAAGAGACTCTTTTGTGAATCTTAATTAGCAATCTAATAAGTGGCGGGGTTACCATGGGATAACGATGATAACGTCGTTCAAATTGAGTGCAGGGTTCTGAGCGCACTGAGTGCTGATCACTGAGTAGGATTTGGGTGGATGCTGTCGAATTAGCGGAAGCACTGTCCCAGGTTCCAAGGCTTTCACTTCAATCAGGATGAAACTTTCACAAGTGACCCATGGGAACTCACTTACGAGTATACAACCAAAATATACCAAAATAAAACAGGTAGGCACCCAAATAACCTCTGGAGGGTTTGGAGGATAACAATTTCATACAATTTCTCTTAGCACCTGTGAGAGGACTGCCAGCATGTAAATTGAAGTACTGAGGATAATGAAAAAACGCTTGACGTCGAGCATCCTGGCGTGGGTACGACAAGGCCCTCAATTCAATGTCGAAGTCTTCATCATGAAAGCCGTAGAGGGGAACATCTGCCCACAAGGTGACATGTGGATGAACAAGACCAGGTAGTAGGCCAGGTCGGTCATAGAAATGCTTCTTGAATTCCTGCCACAAAGCCAGGTGGTGTGGAGATTTCTGAACTTCAAATATCTTCCAGGATAGACATCATCACAGTCACGAAAGGTGTCACAGTCACAGCATGACTTTTGGCGAAAGGTCTCGGCAGCTTGGGAAACAAACACTCCGGCATACCCTGATGCAAAAGGGTGCTAAACCTCAAACAGGTGCAGGGTGGCCCCCATTCACTGGGGGCCTTCAAACCGAATGAATTCAACCTATCTAGAGAGTCACTATGCCATAGTGAACATCCTTTTGACCATTTTGAGACCGCTATGTTCGGGATCCATAAGCTTTAAATGCTGTTTCAAGCTCCTTCCTCTCGGCCAGCAAGGCCAAAAGGAGGCAGGAAGCAGCATGGAGCAGCGGAGGCAAGCCATAACAATTCTAAAGCTTGGAGCCAACATTTGGCTGCTTGATTCTCCTTGCGCTTCGTCCAGTTCCCTGCGAACAAACCTCAAATCGGTGGAGCGAGTCATAGTAGAGATCCTGCATCTGTGGGCCACTTTATGATCCCAACTATGTATATAGTGAAAATTGCAAAAACAAACTGAAAAACTGAACAGTTCACTTGCTAGGACATGTTGGCTCAAAGTTGGTTGTGAGACGTTGCGAGTCAGAAAAACGGTGGATTGGATCCCACCTCGCGCCGCTCCTTTCCTTGCGACTAGACGTTTTGACTCCCAGAATGGACGGCAGAGTCGAAACACCGAATCACCCGGCCGAGTAAGTCGCCCAAACCTCGAGCCGCAGCGACCCTGGACTCTTCTTTTCTTCCTCGGCTGCGCTTCTGCGACCTGTGGGTCGCAGTGACACCACCTCTCCCCCCTGGCAGCACTAAGTTGGCTTCGGCTTAGCAAGTTCGTGCCAAAGGCGGAGGGGCGGCTTCACCAATATAGCTACTCACCAAGCTGGCGATAGATTTGACCGAGCTGGTACCAACTCTAGCCCTCACACCTTGAGACCTGCCACTCCTCGGCTTCCAAGCACGTTTTGGCAGGCCGCACGCTTGGGCCACTTCACTCACTCACCTCCGACGAACTGACGCCATTCGATCATTTGTCGGCGCTTTTCCTCTTCATTGGCCCCAGGACCCGCTGGAACCCTTCCTTGCATCTGAAGGTGTTGGCAAAATGCCTGGCACGTGAAACTACGCATCGAAAGGCATTGAGGCGCATCGAAACCCTGGAGCTGGTAGAGTAAACTCCCAATGTTTTGCTGGCTAATGGGTTTGCTGTTCTCATCCTTTTGGAGGTAGTTTGGACAAAAGGCGTGGCTACACTGGTACTGGTGTTGGCGACTTGACTAGATTTTATCAAAAGCTTACCTGAAGCCCGAAGCAAACACATTGGGGCGACCCGGTGTGGCGATCCCACATAACATTGAAACATGTGGCGCAACATGTTGCAAATATACCTCTTTCATCAGTTGGGACCTCTAAGCAAGCAAGTCCTGAAATTTTGGTCGGTCACTAACTCGCTCACCAACCTACCCTTTGGATCCCTTAATGGAACTGTACAGCTAGCCGCGAGCTTGGTCCATGGTGGGTGGCAACCCCTATCGGCTATGGGCAAGGCCCCAGGCAAGGCACCTGCCACTGCTTGTCTCGCATCTCCACGAACTTTTGGTCGAACTGCTTGGGAGGTCCCGGAGGCTTCACAGCGGTCAGGGCGACACCTCAGGCGGTCAGAGCGACCTCCCGCAGCGCAAAGGGGGGGGAGCTGGAGGAAGCACCGGACCATGGGCAGTGCACCTATCGGATTATCGCGTGTCACTCCAAGTGCTAGTAGGACATGTTGATTAAACCGAGGATCCATTTCATCATGAAGATGTAAAACTAGTTGTTGAATGCTCATGCATGGTACTTTCTGATTATTTCAGTGCTGGGGCTTTGCTTCTTTGCTACGGGAATCTCCAGGGCTATCTATATGGATAAGTACAGGGAAATAAAACATTTGACAAATCTGAACCATTTTCATCATACGAATTCGACACCTTACTCACATCCCCGGTCCCGCAGCTTCTGCCGCTGGCCATTGCCCCAGGTATTAACATGTCTCCCATCATGTATGGCTTGAAGCACCACCAACTGACTGGTATGCTTGGGTCCCCCGACCGCGACGCTTCAGCGCCTCCTTCACGACGGACACCGTCGGAGCGGCGCTTCCTTCAGCAGTCTTGCCAGGCTTCCAAACGCTCAGCAAGGCGTGCCCGGCTAAGATCCTCCGGATCAAATTCCCCAACGGGATCGGCCGAACGGAACGGACCCAGTCGCAGTTCTTGTGAAGGACCCGAAGACTAAAGAAGTGAAGTCAGGTTCATATGTGTCTGACAGGGGGCTGGAATGACATCCCCTCCCAGAAATTCAAGGACCTTTGGTTGAACGTTTTCCTCAAACATAGTTACAGCAGGATTCGGGGATGTGAACGTGTTGGCTGAAAATACTATAAGTGTGGAAGGGGGGCATCAACAATTCTTCCATCAGCAGTAGTAGGATGTAAACCACATGTCACATGGTGGTAAATGCAAGAGTGAAACACTTGCAAAACTCTCTGTTTGCCCCCCCTCTCTCTCTCTCTCTTTCGGTGTATTGGACTAAATGAATCTAAATGATCTCTTCCTCTAAGTACCAGGCTCTACCAGGCGCCAATTCTTGGATTTCATAATTGATTGTCTAAACTGAGCGCATCCAATATCTCCCAATCTATTTTCCATCGTTTTCCCATGTTCTTTCGGGATGTGGGGAAAACTGCCGCTCCCCGAAGGAATGGTGAAGGAATGGTCAATGGCTGCAGATTCCTCCAAACATAGCACAAGGAGCAACCTGAAGCAACGCAGATCATGCGCCAATGATTGAAACATAGAGAAAAAAACACGTAGACAGCGCAAAGTCATTAAGGCCTCAAAACCATGCTAGTTCATTTCAAGGAACCCATGAGGCCCGCGGTCCTCAGTTGATCGACAAAAATGCCAGCAAAGGCTGTTTAACATATTATTATTATTCATATTATATATCCTGACTTGTCAAGTGGACGGTTTCCGGTTTCAATGGCTTTCAGAAGGTAGTAAAGGCAACATGAAGTGGAACATTTAAGTATGGTGGCTGGAGGTTGCCGGCACCCTGAGGATAATTGTGAAGTTCACCTGCTTGAAGACCAACCAACTCGTGACCCTGTTGTCGTTTTATGCGGGCTTGAGGGACTTGTGACTCTTGTGTATAAGTTCCTGATCCTTATTGTCTGTCGAACTTGTGGTTGATGTGTGCTCTTCTTGCCTTTCAATCTTTTCCTAAGGGGGTGCAGCAACTCTATATTACTCTATAATTATCTATATGTAATTGTTATTCTCTTGAGTGTTTCTCTCTTACATTCATTGATTGTAGCAAACCTTTCTGATTGTAACACATTTTAACACCAAGAACATAATAAAGGAAACAACTATCACATTTTTGTGCAACAAATTCATAGACAAAATCGACGTCTCTCCCCTCTGCGTCGATCAATCTGGCTGCATCTTGGTCAGTTCACCCAAGAATTTGAGTTCGGACACATGAGCAAACTATACTTCCAACACGTTCCACAGGCCCATCGCATGGTGTTTGGTGAGATGTTGAGACATGCTTTGAGCATCTTGGACCTAGCTCAATCTTCCCCTAAACCCGACAGTAACAACAAATGCCTTGCCAACAAAAACACCTAACCGTGTACAAAGGATCCAATGGCACCACGAAGCGGTTCCAATGCCAGGCAGTGAGCTTCCGAAGTCCCAGCCTCGGGAAGCGAGCGAGCGTTCCGGCCGACCGGCCGCTCTGCATCGGGTCCAGTGGGGAGCGCCGAGCTAAGGTATACTCCCTGAAATAACCATAGAAGTGGAACTTAGGCCTCTGGAAGACCATTTTCCTCTGCAAGGGGGCTTCTTGGTCAGCTTGCATAATTTTTGGATGGAGGGTATGCTTTTGGATCGAGAATGGATCGATCTTAAGCAGTTGAAGGGCTTTGAAAAGCTTGTTCAAGTGAGAATCCCGAGCAGCCCAGAGAGCGCCAGGATGGCCATGGACTCCTTGGCCACGTCCTCGAGCTTGAGCGCCGGGCCACCAGGCAGGCCGGGCACCTCGTGGCCAAAGGTGAAGACCATGCTGATGCCCTCCTCAGGATGACCGAAAAAGAGGAAGTCTTTTGCGCATTTTTGGGCTAAATACATCGAATTCAACATACTGTATATTATCAGGGAGCACCTGGTGGAAGTACGACAATGAAAAAGAGAAGAAGGGCGTGGATGTTTTAATGTTATAGGTTTGAGACAGGGGTCAAAGCCCCTGCGTCTTGTGCAGGGTCCTGCATGGTGACTGATTTGTGCAGGCCAACCTCAAGAGGGTTGGACGTTTTTGAGGACCTCAAAAAGGCAATACGACACAGGATTGAGCGGAGGCTGAGGAGGCTGTGACTCACTGCCATCGGACTTCAAATTCCCTTGACCTTCAAATTCCCTGGACCTTCCCTGTCCAAAACACATACAGTACACCTTTCCATACATTCCCTTTTACTTTGGGTTGCAACCCCAAAACGCAACGACTACACCATACCCTGAATACTATAAGCCCCGTGAACATCTGAAGCGCAGCTGGAGCAGCTGGGGGGCAAGCTGTTGATTTGTGAACCCAGCTAACTCAGAATTTCATGACTTCGAGTATCCTCCCGCAGCTGCGATAAGGCCTGCAATCGAATGCTGAAGTCTTCATCATGAAAACCGTAGAGGGGTACATCTGCCCACAAGGCCACGTGTGGACGGACAAGGCCGGGTAGATCACGGCAATGCTTCTTGAACTCCTGCCAGGATGTGCCAGGTGGGTTTGCACTTCTAAGTTCTCAGGGGCCACGCGGGCCAAAGAACACCTTGTTAGGTATAAAGGCTGAAGTGCCCAAACCGCTGTGCGCAGCCTCGAAATGAAGCTTTTGAGGGCCTACGCAATCGTTCCAGCTGAACATGTTCAACCTCAACGACCCAGAAAGAGGTGATCATTCGTTGCAGAACCAGTTCACCAAATGGTCTCAAAATGTCTCCCTGACTGTCAAAAAGGGGCCCAGGTGCGAAAGTACTTTCACACAATGGTCTCTGTGTCTACGGGGCATCCTCAGGATGGTCTTGGACCCTTTCATACCTTACTAATGTATTTTATGGTAAACTTTGACTCCGCAGTCACAGGCCAAAGAGTCACTAGACCTAATTCTATGGCGGTGCGCGGCCAGTGCGTACGGCTGGGAATTTGAGAAGTCTAGTCAGCAGGCCACTGCAAGGTTGAACCCCCCTAACCCCCCCAAAAAAGAAGACACACAATACGTAACACTTGCCTGGGTCACCAACTATGGCTCAACAAACAAAACACAGGTGCACAGCATTGTAGTTAGTCCGCTTCGGTCATTAGTCAACCTCTCCTCTTACCAGAGGTTTAGAGATATGCAAAAAACATATAAAAACATCATATATGCATTACGGCATGACAGCCATGGCATGCCATGGCCATCTACCGCCTCACCGCCCCACCAGGGCGGCCCGGCGCTCCTGGTAGGTGCCCATGAAGCGTGCAGCCCGGGCCACCCGGTCGCCGCAACGACCCTCCTCCGAGGGAGGCAGCAGCATGCCGTAGGTGGGCGGTGGTCTGCCGTCCTGCCGTTGGTGCTGGTGAGTCTGCAGCTTTTGGTCAAAAGTTCCACTCCATCCCCCCATGGTCCATGATTCAGTTCTCCTTGTCCAGGGCCACCGCACCGATGTCGATATAGATCACCAGCATGCTGCGCACTTCAGGACATCGTTTCAGAAATATGCTCCAGTCCTGAGCAACCAAATACCAAAAACCTCTAAGACTCTAAGAGTTGTGAAAAATTCATATGAGTGGCGGACAAAACTTCTTGGTGTCCCCAATGCCAGAAGTGGGTTGACCCCTAAGGGCTTCCAGTGTTGAATGGACTGGCCTCATGTGCCTCTTTCAATCAAGAATTGGTATCGTTCGTTTGGGTTGGCCCACTGGTTGGCCCCGGTTTTGCAAGGCGGAAGGATTAATTCAAAAATACTTCAGGCGGCTCATGACTAAAGTACAAATGTATACAAAAGTGTTGTCGGATGCTCATATGGGGAATGCAACTACATACACATTTCCATATCTAAAATCCTTTTTGCTGAGTGAACTCAAAAAGACCGCACTCGCAGTGGGAGACGTACTTGTCTTGGGATCAGAGACCACGTCTTATGGAGTTTCACATGTTCTCCCCCTCAACAGTGACAAATCAGCAGATCACGATCGATGAGGACCCATGAGGGCGTTCGGCTTAAACCAAGTGTCGTGAGGGTCGGAGAAGGGCGCCAAGTTGCCATCCTGAGACCGGTCGAGAAAAAGTCGTCAACTTCATGTTCAACAAGGACTTATCTTGACTGCCCCCACTGCAGGACCCTAAGTGGCTAAAATCAATCTAAATCACTGTTACTTTGATGGACGACTTACCATTCACACACTCTCCGAATATCTGTGACTCATGCTTCACTTTGTCTGAAACCTTCAGCACAGTCTGAAGCCACCATCCGACCAGTCTGAAGCCGCCATCCGAGCATCCAGAATGCAATGCACCACCAGGTCCGAGAGCTTCGGCAGCTCCATCTCCGCGAGCGCGCAGCCCGCCAGCAGGGACAAGGGCAAGGCGCGCTTCTGGTAGAAGCTCGCCTCCTTGCGGCCTAGGGACCTTACATGGACAGTCTGGAAGAGTTGTTTTGTCCCTGGTGCATGTGCAGAAGTCCCGCTGCTGAGCCCAGCACCAACACTCTGAAGGAAGGGACATGTGCCAAAGCTAGCGACATCCGGTCATGGCCTTGCATAGAACCTTAAACATGTATGCATACACACTATATAGGTCTATATATACAGTAGTATATGCATGCAATCCGTAGCGCAGCGTGCATGTGCAATCCGCATGTCTCACCATCTCTCCCTGCCGCACGTCCCTCACCAAGCTGCTCTTTCCAGATCTTGTCGCTGAAGTCATCTTCCTCCTGCCACTCGATCATCTTCTTCCGCAGGTCAAATGGGCTCATAGCCTCCACCTGAACTGCTGGGTATAGCATAGCCCAAACACTTTGAGCAGTTCAACGTGTTCAACAAAAAACCTCCACATCAGCCGAGAAATCTACCGAAAAATTGTGTTGCGTTCCTTCCTTTCCTGCTTGCACCAGTGAGAGCGCACTCATATACCCAATCCTGGCCCTGCGGCGTGCCTTTGAGGGCATCCAGGCTTCCAGTGCCACTTTGGGCTTCGCCTCGAGAAACACCAAAAGTTGGGTGCTCCGGTGCTCCAAACTTGTTTTTGGATTTTGGCACCCCAAAAGTTTGATTGCCAGCGCCGCAGTTTTGGCATGCCTTCCGCAACAAACATGTTTGCCCTGGGGATCCCTGGGGAAATAGGCTTGAGCTTGGAAGCTGGTGAGAACATGTCTGTCGGATGTCAGCCAGGATTTCGGAGGTTTTGATTTAGCCTCTTCTCCAACGTCTTCCATACAAACAATACCTCCTGGAGCGATTCCAGCATATTCTGGCTGTGCTGGTGAACAAGGGAACCCTTTCCAACATAGGCAAAGCATGGCAAAACCATTTGGTACAGGATTAGTTAAATCATGTTAAATCGTTCAACACGTTTGACTTGAAGAACGATTCCTTTCATCCAAAGGATTCTTCAGGCGTCGCCTCCTTCGGCTTGGCCTTGGCATCTGCTTCAGCTTTTTCCGCCTTCTCGGCCTTCTCCGCCTTCTCGGCAGCTTTCTCCTTCGAGCGCAAGGAGGGGATTGTCAAGTGTGATCTCCTCTTTAACGACCCGAATGTTCACCTCCCAAATTTTAAAATAACATTAAAACATTGGAGCTCGGCTACACTCCCAACACCTTATAGTAGCTATATATAATAGCTAGTAATTAGCAATTGGCCATACATATCAATATCATCCCACGTCCCTCTTCTCAGTTCAATGCAACTCGTAAGGGCCAAGCAGAAACAGTCCTTCTCCAAAGCAGCCGACCACATCTTCTTCTGTTGGTCATCAGCTTGGCGCTGCCGGCGTTTCCTTAGGTCAAGCTCTGCCCAACAGGTCTGGGTGTTCCAATACACCGGGGGTCATTTGAGAAACCCAATCCACACCATCCATGGGACTGGCATGGTTACCTACATTGACCATCATTCACCGCTAAAACCAACCCAATGTCTGTAGGCGCTCTGGCGGAACGCCAAAATCCTTCTCCGAGAAGCGATCTGATGTCACAACTTAAGTGGCCAATGACCAAACCTCGACGCTATTCGTAGAAACCCACAATGAATAAATCAAAACATACTTCAAAACAGCTGCGAGATGCCCAGATTTACTTTCAACTACAAAGATTCCGGGTTCAAAAGGGGAGAGACTGCTGAACCTGGACTTTTGATTACACCTCCCAATTCCTTGGCAAATTGCAACATTAATTACTTTGGGTCATTTCAGGTGATTCGTGATTTCTTCCAGACTTGCCCACTGCTGATGCTCACCACCGGACCTTCCACCCGCTCGTCCCACGTGCTGAGGCTCCACTCGTCCCTCTTCTGCTGGGCCAACTTAGCGCCCTCCTCCCCGCCCTTCTGCTGCAGCTGGTCAGCAGCCTCTTCAGCTTCATGCCAATCGCACAGCTCCCCCAAGGCATCCTGAGCCCCCCAGGTGAGGGGGTGATGGGAGCGAGTTGTATACATGCATCCCACGGCACGGTGGGCATCCCTCTGAAAACAACAGAGGAATAGTGACAAACACGCCTTTCAATTCATCAAGCAATTCTCTCATTCACTCCTGGCATGTCCCCTCTCTGGACTATTAATTATAAATAACTAGTCACTCAGTCACTTGTAGGACTCTTCCCTGAACCCGAGCATCTGCTTTCCGATACAGCGCTTTCACATTGCCCGGCTCTTCCAGCAACACCTCCTGCCGCCATGTCCGAGCGTCCGAGCTGGACACGAACGGATCTGAGAAGGATGGTGGTCCACAGCGCTTTCGTTTGGTCAGCTGGGCAACACGCCAGTTGATATGGTGCGCCCATAACATGGAGATTGAGGAGGGCATGCATGGTTTCTGTTCAGTCTTTTTGGACATGGTCTTTATCTATATGGTAGGAGGCCGTTGTTCGCTCTCTATCTCACAACCGGGAAATGCACCCCAAAGAGGCCTGCATTCCCACATTCTTGGGCAGTCGAACTCTGCAACCACATGTGACAACATTCAACAACTGTATTTATTCTGCTGACCCATTTCTAACAATAAAAGATTACAAATCCATATTAACCCTCTCACGTTCCTTCTCCCTCACCTCCCCCTACACACAAACACATATATACGTCACCTAATACGCCATACACATCCGCCTCGCAAAAGTTCACTGCAGGGCGGAACTTCTTCTGCCGCGAGGAGGCCAAGGCCAAGTTGGAGAGCAACGCCACCCGCAGCTCACGGATCCGATGGTCTTCCTCCTCTTCCTGTCGACGAAGGCGACGACAGGACCAAAGGACGGTTGAAGAAGCCACGAAGGCGTAGAAGGCGTCTCTAGTGCAAAGGTGAGCTTGGGCAGGAGGATAGCTATTGAATCGACACCTGCATGGTTTGGTGTCCGAGTGGATGTTGCAGGGTTCTACCTCAAGCAAGAACCACTCCAACTATGACGAAAAAAGGACACGGAACTCTTGGCGAGCAATTCAACTGAACGACTGAAACATGACATGTAAATGCTGTAAAATTGTATATACTCTAAATTACTTGAATTTTAAAGGTTTGGTACGGTTTGGTGCCTGTCTCCTATATTAGAGTCTCAGTGCTCATCCACCACAAAGCCCCCCACATGTATTGTTATGCTTCACATTTCTTCGCTCAGCCCCCAAATGTGTCTGGTACATTCTGGTACAGTATATCAATGCATCCTTCCATTGAATGCAACCCCCCCGCCTTTTCACTGCACCTCCTTCCCACCCGCGTAACCACGTA